>JASTUB010000027.1:0-64325 GCA_031124825.1 Saccharomycopsis vini
GGATCGTTATTTTTTTCGAAAATAACAGCATTTTCAGTAGCATGTCCATTGATTCTGGTTTTGTATTCTTCAGAATATTCGTGGAAAGAAGATTTGTACATTTTTTTTTTTTTTTTTTTCAAAAAAATTTGTTTTGAGTTTTTGGTATTAATAGAAAAATAATGTTCTAATTAATGATGATGATAAAATAAATCAACAGTTGAAAAAATTGTGAAATTAATCATGGCTAAATTATTTTCTTTTATAATAAATGAAAAAGTGAGAGGCAACAAAGGAAAAAAAAAAATGGCGTGAAGCATAAAGTTGATGATCATGACACTCTGATATGAAGTGGTGGTGTGTGTGCCTATTTTAAAAATAGTGGTGATACCATTGCATTTAATTCTTTTTTATTCTGCATGAAGTTACATGATATCTTCTGATATTTACATATTTGTCATACGCAAAAAAAAAATATCGCCATCCATCAGAAATTACATTTGGATGGACAAAATCAAATTTGATTGAAAATTTCTTGACGATTCTGATACCAAAATAGGAATAAATATTGAATTTAAAGGGTCTAAAACACTCAATAAGCAAAAAGTGCATGAAAATTTCCTATTAATGCACATCTTGCATTATTATACTTAAAAAGCTTTTCTTTGAAAATATGGTGGATAAATAATCTTGATGAAAATAGTGAGATTTGTGTGAAATTTTTGAAGAGAAAGTAATATTTAATAATAGAAGTAAATGTAGAAACTTGAAGTAAAACCTGGGTCTAAAAGGTGAAGATGTTAAAACCTCGTTTTCCCCAAGAAGCTAGAGAAATATTATTCATCTCTATCAACTGTAATGGAGGTATACTAAGCACTCTTGAAGAGGGTTGATATTGACCATATATATTGTAGTATCTTTATATATTATGATTAAAGTAGTAAAAAATATCTTTTGTCTATTCTTTTGTTTATTCGTTGATACTCGAAACCTCTATCTTTTGGAATTTTTGGGTTTGAAATCATGAAATAAAATAGATATTTTATTATCAGTGATATTATCTTAGGATGTAATTATATAGTTGTAACAAATCAAATGAGAACTTTTAGAAAAATCTTTGAATGAACCTTTTTCTCTCTTTTTTCTCTTTTTTTTTTTTTTTTTTTTTTTTTTATGATTTTTTATGATTATTATCGTATATATATATATAATATTTCGAAACTATAAATATCATCAGGGTTTACCCAACAGAACCAATGTTACATAGAATTGATTAATTTTTGCAAAGGTGTTTAAACAAAAATAGAATGGAACATAGAAGAATGTATTGAAATAAACCTACCCATTCTCACAAAAGCTGTTCTTTATAACTTTCGAAAAAATTGCTTAACGATTTAGATATTATGTTGTATTGTGTACCACTGGAAATAAGGACTAACGGAGCTATCCAAATTCATGTGCCTGATAAATGAAAGCTCATTATCAATTTTAAATAAATCAGTAGAGCTAATATTCTCAGTAGATTCAAATAAAGAAATAATCACCACTAAACGTGAGAAATTCTTAAGCATTACCTTTCAACAATAAAAGCGTTAAAATTCACTCTTTTTTTCTCATTTTCCTTGAACACAATGCCAAAGTGAGTACCCAAAAGGATATTAACTTGAAGGTGAAGTGACCAAAGTGATAGCCATAGTCTACTAAAGGTAGAAGTAAGTTAAGCATACTCCCATGGTCATATATATTCATTGTGCATATAATAACTAGCGTTACTAACATATGACTAAGCAATGCTTCAAGGAAAAAAAAAATAAAAAAACAGAGATGAGATGATGAGGTTTTATACCACTTATAAAATATTTTAATATAAAATTATAAAAAAGAATTAAACATGGACAATAACAGAATTTCAAAACTCACTGCCGAACAGAAGAGAAAGAAACTTGAAGCTAACAGAGCAAAAGCTTTACAAAGAAAACAATCACTACTACAACAAAAACAGAATCCAAATGATCAAAATATTTCAAATTTAACAAAAAATTCTAATACAATAGACTCTAATAATAATAAAGAATCATCAATCAACTTAAGTAATAGAAATGCAAAAGACAATCGTTCATATCGAAAATTGATCCACAAAAAAGACTATATTCAATTTGATATTTCCGAAACAAAAGATTCCAAAGGTGGTTATTTGATAGACCCATATCAACAACGGCAAGAAGGTGATAAAACTTTAGATGATTGGAAAGAAAAACAACAACAACAAAAAGAATTTTTAAAACCCCAAGATCCTGCGCCTTTATTGGACATGTCATTAGCTCCCAAATGTCATGATTGCAATACTATTGATATTAATCAAGAATTTTACAAAGTTTATGGTTGTAAAGTTTGTAACAAATGTAAAGAAAAAAATCTTGATAAATATTCATTATTAACAAAAACTGAATGTAAAGCTGATTATTTTTTAACGGAATCCGAATTGATGGATACAAAAATTTTTAATAAAATTGAAAAACCAAATCCTCATGCCAAATTTTCCAGAATGCAATTATTTTTAAGGTATCAAATTGAAGAATTTGCATTTAAAAAATGGAATGGACCTGATGGATTAGATGCAGAATGGGTTAGAAGACAAAAACAAAAACAAATGAAAAAACAAAAGAATTTTGAAATTAAATTACAAGAAATGAAGAAAAGAACAAGAGCCGAAGAATATACTAGAAAACTTCGAGAATTGAAAGGTGGAAGTTATAATCATGTTCATGATTGGTCGGACCCAATAGATATTAAAGAAGACAATTTAATTAAACGAAGATGTAAGCAATGTGGAATGGAAACCGAAGAATATGTGTTCTAATTATATTTATAAAGAACTGGGATGGGAGTATATGTTATAGACTTTTTTTTTTTTTTTTTTCTGAAATGCATTAATTATATATCTTAGATAATTTTTCAACTTCATTAGATGGTAAAATATCACCAAATTTTGTTTTTTTATCACCATTTATAATTTTAACTTCAAAATTACTTCTTTTACCAGATTTAACTTGATTACCTTGAGATACTAATGAATAAATCAATTCTTCTTCTCCAATGTTTTGTTTATTATTCCAATATCCAATTGATCCATAAGTTATATTTGCCAATTCATAAATAATATTAGCAGTAAGCCCCCAGACATCTCTAATTGGCGGGGAAGCGCTCCCACCAGTGATTTCTTCATCAGATGAAAGATCTTCAATTTCATTTAACCAATTAGTTTCATTTTCTTGATTTTGTTGAGGAAAAATCACCGATCTTAGATTCCAAGTTATTCCAGCCCAACTAGTTTTAACGGATTTTTTTTTCAAATATTCATGTTTTTTTGAATTTAATTCCTCATTTAACAAATCATTTTTCTTATTATTTTGTTGTAAAAAATCCCTCAATGGAACAGAAAATATACTTGAACTTTCACCAGGATTCAATTGAAATTTCAATAATTTATTATCAAGAACATTGAAATTACCTTCAATATTCTTCAATATTCCAACACAGGGTCTAACTGCCAATATAGTTCTAGCTAAAAAACAAGGCAAATAATTCAATTTTTCAAATTGAAGCCCCAATTTACTCAATTCAATTTCATTAATTGGCAATCCGATTTCTTCAAATGCTTCTCTTCTAGCAGTGTCCCATTCACTTTCAAGACCAGTATCAGCTTTACCTCCAGGAAATGAAATATGACCAGAGAAACTTCTTAAACTTCTTGATCTTTTGGTTAAAACCACTCTTAATTCTCCATATTTTCCTAAGAATAATAACACCAAGACCGCAGATCTCCTACTAAGGGGCACTTTATGCCATACACTGGTAGTATTATTGGAGTTATAGTAAAGAGGTTGATATGATTTGATATTTTTAAGAAATATTGATTCGTCACTCATGTTTATTTATGGCGATTGTATGTCAAAGATCTAGTTGTTCGAAATAAGGATACTATTATCTGGGGTAAAAAGAAAATCTGATAAGCTCTTTTTCTGACACAAAAAAAAAAAGCCAAAAAAAACCGAAAAAAACAACAGCCAAAAAACAGAGGAGAAGAAAGAGAGAGAAAACGCACAAATGAAACAAAACATAATTAATAAACATTTCCTACAACTTTTCAGTAATCATAAAATAATCATGAATATTAAAACAAATAAAGAATATTTATATGTTATGTGTATGTATATACAAGATTAGAATCTATTATTATTGTAGTTATTAGAATCTATTTTTTCACCCATTTAACTGCATCTTTACTCCAAAGATAAGAACCCCCTCCAAGAATAGTTGTGAGTCCCACAAAATACCCAAAATATTCAAACCCCATATTAAACATTCCAAGAGATTCCATTGCCAACATAGGTTCAATAACCGGTTTAAAAATGGCCATAGTTATATATACCATTTGAAACCCAGTGTTGAATTTTGAAATCATTGTTGGATAAACTTTGACACTAGGAATACTGAAATCCCAATATCTCATCAAAGTTTTTGGAGGAGGCAAGGATTTATAACGAATGAATATTGCAGCTAAACCCATCAAAAGATCTTTACCCAAAATTAAACCTGCCAAATATAAAGGAAAATCATAATTTGAAATGGCCAACGTTGTTGTAGCAATGATCATTAATAATTTATCTGCCATTGGATCAAGAATCGATCCAACAATAGTTTTCAAATTATATTTTCTGGCAATATATCCATCAATGAAATCAGTTACACATGAATAAATAAACAATGGTAATGCTAATGAGATCTGTTGCTTGACGATGAAATATCCAATTATTGGGGCGGTTATTAATCGAGTCAAAGTGAGAAAATTCGGAATGGTATAAATATTTTCATGTTCAGGAGTGGTGGTGATTTTTTTAATTGGGGTTGTGATTTTGGTTTGTAATTGTTGTTTTGATTTTTCAAGAAGTTTTTGAGAAGTAATGGATATTTTATTTTTTTCTTTAAAATAATATGTCTTATTGCTAAAGAATCTTTTATTATTATTATTATTGCTTAGTGATGGAAAAAAATGTGGGGTGGTCCTTGTTGTTGTTGAAAATATAGTCTTGTTGAGAGACTTTATTGACAAAGAGTTTTTAATTATAACCGGTCCACCAAACCCGATTCTTAAACTCAAAACAAGACTATTCATAGATTAATTTAGATGTAAAATGATGATTTGGTAAATAATACAACCGAGAGTTTTAACATGGAAAATCTGCATTTTTTTTTTTTTTTTTTTTTTTCTTTTCAATTTTTTTTTTTTTTCGCTGCCATTCTTTCCTTCCTCCGCAATTTTTTTTAAAAAAAAAGCACAAAATTTCGTGTTATGACAATATATGTCAAAACTTAATTACAGGTTATAAACCTCAATGAAAATATCAAAACTAGCAATGATACTGATATCAATAATAGATAATATAACATTACATTAACAGAAATTAAATAACAACAAAAATGAAGAAATAAACACAAATGTATAGTATATACAATTATTTATCTAGCAAAAGTGATATCATCAATTCTCAAAATTGATTTAACACATTCACTAGCAAGAGTAATCGCACTAATATTCACCAAGACTGGTTGTAAAACATTTTCAGTAAAAGTATTACCAGCTGCTGATCTTCTAACTGATATACCGGCATATTTTTCTCCATTTTCATGTTTATTTCTTAATTCAGTAACCACTTTAATACTATTCAACCCAGCATTTTCTGCCAAAATTACCGGAATAATTTCTAAAGCTTCGGCATATTCTTTGAAACAAAATGCTTCAGTACCTGATAATTCTCTTGAAATTTTCAATAATTGTCTAGAAACTTCAATTTCTGGAGCACCACCACCAGCAATTAACCCTTTTTCTTTAACAAGACAACGTATAACACATAATGCATCATGAATTGATCTTTCAGTTTCATTTAAAATTAAATTATTGGCTCCCCTTACTATAACCGACACAGTTTGTTGAGTGCTTTGTTTAATACCTGTAATATTCACGATTTTAGATCCATTAGATTCGGTTTCTTCTATCAAATCAGCATGTCCCAACTTATCTTCTGTAAAAGAATCAATATCAGCAATTGGTTTACAACCCAAAGATTTGGCAATGAATTCAACCTCATCTCTTTCAATATCTCTAATGGCCAAAATGTTCAATTTACTCAAGAAATGCAAAGCTAAGTCATTAACTGCGTCTCTTAAAATAGATTTTTGAATTAATAATACATTACATTTAGCCTTCTTGATTTTTTTACACATATTCAACAAATATGCTCTTTCTTCTTTCAATATTTTGTCCATCTGTCTATAATCATTGATGACTATATTGTTTTCCATATCTGGTTTTGGAGGAGACAATTGGAATTGAATCAAACCAATTCTAGCTTTTTCAACTCTAACTGGTCCACCAGCTGATTTGATTACTGTTTGATTCAATACAATTCCATCAATTAATTCGGTATCATCAATGGTTCCACCCAATTTCTTAATAATTCTAATATCATTCAAATCAACATTGTCTGGATTATTGATTGGGTTATAAACTTTTAATACAGAGTCGACTGATAATGGGGCCAATAAATTGGAATGTTGAGATACAATTTTAGAAGATAATGACGTGGATGCAGCTTTAATTAAAGCTTCACGATCATCTAAAGTGATTCTTTGACACATATCCAATAAAATCTCCACAGATTTACTGGCAGCTCTTTGAAAAGATTCGGCTATTATTGTTGGATGAATACCTTTTTTCAATAATTTTTCAGCAGCTCCTAACAAAGCTCCAGTGATAACTACTACTGAAGTGGTCCCATCTCCGGCTTCAACATCTTGGGCTTTTGAAACATCCACTAACATTTTAGCAGCAGGATGTAAGACTGCCATATGTTTGAGAATAGTATGACCATCATTGGAAATGATGATATTACCTTTACCAGTTTTGATCATTTTATCCATCCCTTTTGGACCAAGAGAGGTTTTGATGGCATCTGCCACTGCTCTAGCAGCCAAAATATTGGAGTTTCTGACTTCTTGAGGCTTTTCTTTATCTTTGAATGTGGCATTGGATGGGGCAACTTTGCCAGCAGTTGATGCGCTAGACATTTTGTTCTTCCAATTATATTGTTATTACTAATGTTTAATATAAACCTTAGTTCCTTCCAACACATAAAAAAGTTGATTCGCCAAAAAAAAGCACACTTTGAATTTTTCTTTGAAAAAAAAAAAAAAAAAAAAAATCGAGAGAAGGATCAAGTTTGTTACCCGGCACGTGCTTTCAGTGATAGCTGTTGTGTCAGTCAACCCAGCAATGATATCTACTTTACACAAAACAACAAACATTTCTTACTGGAGAAAGCATTGATCAACATATTTTTCTAAATTTTGAATATATTAATATTGATTATATATATCATTATAAAATTACAAACATCTCACATCTCCTCATAAAATTTTGGAAACTTTAGCAGCACCAATTGTTATACCTTCTCTTCTTAATACAACTCTGCCTAATCTTTCATCTTCTTCAAATGTCATCAATGGGATTGGTCTAGGATTTTTCGATGTCGAATCAATAAGTTCAACCTCGATAATTGCTTTCTTATATGATCCTAAATGTAAAATCTTCTTCTTCTTTTTCTTATTACCTTGCTGATCTATTAAAAAGAGAAATTTAGTCACTTCTGCTGGTCTTTCTTGACCACAAGAATGTAAAAGTATCTTGGTTCCAGGTAACAATGGGCGCTCTCTTAAGTCAAATAAATTCACTTCACATTCAAATTTGGTTGTTGAAGGCACGGTTGCAGCATTGTCTGATTTAACTTTTGATAACAAATCACCAGGTCTAATTAAATCAAGATTGTTTTTTATTTCTTCTTTGGCCTTTTTATCTTTAAAGAATAAAAACACATTATTGTCATATTTAACTGCAAAATCTTTTTCTTTATAAACTTCAATACTTTTACCAGCATCACTTTCAGAAAATTTGATAAATTCAATTTCTAAAGCAATTGCTCCAGGTGATACAACAACAGTTTCTCCAGGTTGAATTATTCCAGAATTCACTCTACCAACAATAGAAAATTCTGTAGCTTGATGATAATCAGTATTAACATCCGATATTTGAAACAAAAATTTTTCATCAACAACTTCGATATTTTGTAATTCATTTTTATGTAAATTGAAAGCTTCTTTTTCCAATACTTCCAAAAGGGTTGGTTCAGAATTAGGATACCAGCTAGTTAGACTCTTATTGGTTGGTTTTTTGGTGACATTTGTGCCATCAATACCAGATAATGGAACAAAAATTAATTGATCAGCTGAATAACCAACCTCATTGATCAAAAAATCACCCAATCTTTTTCTTATATCATGAAATCTATTTTGATCAAAATTAACCATATCCATTTTATTCAAAACAATTACCAACTTTTTCATACCCAATGAATACGATATTAATGCATGTTCTTTAGTTTGACCATCATAACTGAAACCATTTTCAAATCCATCAGTATTAGCATCGATTATTAAAAGACCAATATCAGCTTGCGATACCCCAGAAATCATTCTAGGAACGTAATCTCGATGACCTGGTGCATCAATAATAATAAAATTGGCTCCATCAGTTTCAACAGATGTTGTGCAAATGTCAACAGTAACCCCTCTTTCTCTTTCATCATTTGTTTGATCCATAATCCATGCCAATGCAAATGATTTTTTACCAACTCTAGCAGATTCTTCTTCAAGTCTTCTAAGAAAAGTCTTGTTGACCTTATTTAAAGATTTTAAAAACATCCCCATCAATGTGGATTTACCTGCATCAACATGACCAATAACTGCAAATGATAACGTTGGTTTAATTGACTCATTATTAGAAAGAATTTGATCAAATTGTAATGTTTTCTTTGGTTTTGTAGCTTTTGCTAATTTAAGAGATTTTATGCCAGATGTGATTGAATCTTCTGTATCTTTTTGTTTTGATTCTTTCTTTTGAGTGTTATCCAGTTTAATTTTACTTTGAGCAGCCAAAACCACATCATCTGGACTTAATTTTGAAAAATTCTCTTTGATTTTATTCCCGTGATTAACTATAAGTTTGTCGTTAGTCTTGACTGTTGTAACCGGTAAATATGTGCTTGTAAGATAATTGTTAAAAGAGTTGACTTTATCTTGTATCAATGTGTTTTTCATTTGTGTGTCGCTAACAGTAATTATGGAAAATGAGGAAGAACCACACGATTCTTTTAACAAATCCAGTTTGATATTAAGTGGCGCTATAACACCAAATAGTTTACCAAAAGTTGGATTCAAAATAGTCGTAGGTATTATATCATTTCGTAGTGTAATTGGTAATTCTTTTGGGCTTTCTATTGTTTTTGTTGTGTCTTCAATCTTAGTGGCGCTTTTTTCAGTCGTGCTTGAAGCTTTAATTGCCACTTTTGATTGCTCATTAGATTTAATCAGGCTCCTGAGACCATTGTTTGTTGTTGTAGTTGCTGATTTACCTTTTGATAATCTTAAAGCTGCCAATTTGGATAGTTTTGTTCCATTACCTGATTTTTCACCACCCGATAATGATAAAGATGATCCAGAATCTAAAGGTCTCCTTGTGGCCAGTGAAGCAGGTGCAATACTATCTATCTTGCTATTATTGCTACTTTTGGTGCTTTTCAATCTATCTAAAATTGATTTCGAGGAAGATTGTTCTCTATTTTCAGTTTTAATTTTATTTGCCAACCCCATCAATCCTCCAGTAGGTTTATTGCTATTAAGATTTGTGGAGTTGAGACCAGATAGCCCACGATTACCACTTAATCTCGATAAGCCAGTATTACCATCACCATTATTTGATTTTTTACTTTTTGCAAGGGCAGCAAGTTTTGATTCTTTTTTAAATAAAATTGCTGTTAGCGACACTGGCTGATTAATAAATAACTGTGATCAGTTCTTTTTCTTGAGCCCATGATAAAGTGAAAAAAAAAAAAAAAAAAAAAAAAATAGGGAGAGAATAGATGAGTTAAATCAAAAAAGATAAAAGTGAAATCAACATACCTTTAGCTGCTGGTTTTGCAGGTGCTTTCTTTTTAAACTTTTCTAAAAAAAAAAATCAAAGGTTAGTTATATGAATCCGGAAAAGCAATTGAATTAAACAAAACATATACGCACTTTTCAAAGCTTTAACTGTTTCATCAACATTCATATAAGAATCATATAATTCATAATAAACATCTTCATATGAGAATCCAGTATAATCATTCAATTGTTTCTTGACTTCAGGAACTAATTCTTGGAGTTTTAGATCATCTTCAGCGCTAATTTCTTCTTGTTCATCATAGTCTTCATTTTCATAATCATGAAGATCGTCTTCATCTAAGTAATCCGCCATTTTTTTATATATATAGCAATGATCCTTTTAGCTTTTGAATTTGAAACACTAACTTGTGCTGAATCAACGTCTTCTTTTTTTGTCATATAATTTATTTACTGGGAGACGGTAATCGAGGGTTCAAAAGTAGGGTAATACAAAACCATCTAATCAAAACGGTTGATTATGAATAAAATGACATATTTGTAATACAACTAATGATTGTTCTTTCCATCATTATCATCAATTTGGGTCTAAAAAAAGATGAAAATCATATTATAAGCTTATTCTCTTTTGAGATTTCTTACTTTGTTTTCATAAAGCCATGAAACGTTTCTGTTTTATTAGTATTTCTTTAAATTCCGAGATCAAAGTAGTAAAATCTCGGTATATATATAGTAAGAATTTTTTGACATGAGACCCTGTATTTGATGTGAAAAAGTTAAAAGATCATGTTTGGGCGATTGGCCTACTACCAATTAAGATTTTTTTTTCATAATGAACAGCACTTACTGCATATGTTCTCAACACAACCTCAGCGGTATTCTCAATAATACATTGAAAAATGTAGAAGGAGCCTTGATCTCTTTCAGAAAATCCTAAAACAAGATGGGTGACATTGAACAAATACTTCAGAGAAACAAATTAATTAAGCACCTTTTTTATGAGCTTCATTGATTATTTGATTAACTTTTTTAACCGTTTCTTGTTAATCAACCCAAACTGGTTTAGCATTTACAACAGCAACTTTAACTTTAGCACCTATAGTTTTTTTTGATTTTGTTATTGTGAATCGTGGTAAAAAATATTGAAAGTAAATTCTAAATTTGAGGCAGACAATTAATTATTATTGAAAAAAAAAAAAAAAAAAAAAAAAAGAGAAATAACTAACAGGATAACTTTTATCAAGGGTATTTCGATAACTTTTCGTATAAACTTTCAATTATTTGTGTACGAAAAATCATGAACTATTTGTTAGAAAAGCAAGAATAATATTTTGGTACTGTTGAAAAGAAACTCTTCAAAAGTTCTAGTTCTCACTATACCGGTCGGTGGTTTGAGTAGCGACCGAGAATCCTCATTTTTTTCAAACACCTCAATTTCTCTTTTACTCATTAATTTAAAGAGAATAGATAAATGAAAATCTCTTTATATCAAAGAGTATGAATAATACCTTAAATAGAAATAAAATATTAAATCAAAATGTAATCCTCATGTCGCATATATATGATAATTGATACTCAATAGACTTGAACTGTCTAGTTATTCTCATCCTTTGAAACCAATGTTGGGATGATAGCCAATTAGAGCTATATAAAAAGCAACAATTCCCTAAAAAAGAGGAGTTTACAAATTTTATGGCAGGCTAAATTCTCACCAAAAAGAAAACCAATTTTTGTTTAATATAAGGGTATCAAGCTATTTTTGTTTTTCTGAAAAAAAAAAAAAAAAAATATTCAAGTTGTTTATGTGTATAACAAAAAGCCCCCAGCATGCATCCATACAAAATATATATATGCGAATGAAAGTCAACCATGATCATGAAAAATTGATTGAAACAGCCTCTCAAAAGTTCAAAATGAATCTTGACAAAAATATATTGCGTGATTGTGCTTTAGACTTCGAAATTTTCGGAAAAAGAGGAATTGATATAACTCTGAGAAAGTTAGCCCAGAGTTCCGCTGCTGGTAATATATGATAGGTTCAAAAGGAAATTTTTCCTTGAAAATTTCAGATAAAATAAATGTGTTCAAGCTGAATTGAACACTGGTTATGTCAATAACACGTGGTAATAAAAAATTTTTTATACCTCATTCTTCATAATATTTCTCTCCCATATACCTAAACATTAACTTAAAATAGTTCAGAATGATAAATTTAATCAAATTAAATCAAAACCCGATAGTACTATTTCAGAGAAAAGGGTGCTGCATTCATCGTACGTGAATGCAAATATGTTTGTCTGAGAAATGATTCTAACCAAAATTTTCAAACATCTTTTACTATTGCTCATAATATCAGTATTCAAATTATCCAAATTTTCTCCAGTTTTATGTATAGAGACTACTGAGAGATCTTCAAGACGTGATTTCAAAACATGAGCCTGACTGCCAGAGTTTTTCAAAAAAGTCTCAATGGTTTTTACATTCAAAAACTCACAAAAAAACTGTGCCTGCTTGTAAGTTACACTCGTTTGCATCCCTCATTGATTTGAATTTTTCATGATTGGATATTTCATTTAATAGTTTAAACGTTTTCCTGTCAATACATAAAGCCGCTCTTCCATCATTTGCATTAATTTATAGGGTATTTAGCCAGATTAGAAAAAGTAGCCTACACTTTTTTGTTCTTTTTTTTTTTTTTTTTTTTTTTTTTCAGTCTAAGTGATAAAACTTTAGCAAACTATTTGAGGGAATCATGATTTCAAAATCTCTTTTAAATTGGATTAGAAGTCGTTTTATGCTTGCTAATTTTTGCTACTCATCATGTCTGTTAGAGTCAGTAATTTAACCAGAATTTTTTTGCTTTTATTTCAGGCTTATAGGTTAAAAAGGGCCTTCTCTAATCAAAATTTAGTCACTATTTATTAAACGCTCTTGTAATTATAGTACGAGTTGAAAGTATTGAAACAGTCTTTTTAAAGATAAATGTAGCAATCAAATTTGTTTGCGCTTTTTTGGGTGAAATATATAGCGTCGGGCTTGCATGAATACATAAAAAAATCAAACAGAGCACGTCTGATCATAATAAATGATTGTAAAATGTAGAGATTTTGATTTTAACAAAGATTTCTTATTATTAACTACTACTTAAAACCATAAAATCTAAAATGCGGACAAAAAGAAAGACAAAAATGCATCAAATTTCTCCAAAAAAAGCCAGGAAAAAGGCATCGCCACAGCACCAACATAGAATAGAGGAGAATAACGTAAATAAAAAGACCAATGAGGTCACTCCAATCCAACAAAACAAGGCAAAAAATATGGGAGAAAATGTATATTTTGGGCCTCAAAAACTTATTAATGAAGCCTTTCAAAAGTTCAAAATGAATCTCAACAAAAGTACATTGCGTGAATGCACTTTAGACTTTCAACAGATGAAAGAGATTTTCTGTTGGTAGGAAAAACAGGAAATTCAAGAATTGGTACAGCTCTGAGAAACTTTTGCCAGAGAGTTTCTGCAGGTAATTTGTTGCCGATATTGACGATCGAAATACCTGGGCATCAATTAATGTTGAACCCATTGATTTTATCCGAAAGTTTCAAAAACAATTTCCGTTTAAATTTATCATACAGTAAGTCGATTGATGACTGTAAAAATGAGAAAGGGTTTCAAAAATTTTTATATCTTATTCTTAATAACATCTTCCTTCTCTATCCTGATTATGAGCTCAAGCTATATTTCAAAGCTAAGTTTAGATTAAGTCAGATTAAATCAAGGCCTCATGTTATTGTACTAAAGGCAGGTGTTCCCTTCATAGCAATTGAATGCAAATATAAACTATCAACATCATTGCTTCAATCATACAATCATCTTCAACAAGAATTGATGGAAAATAAAAGCCGGTTCAAAGAAAATAGTCACATCTGTGGCATTTCAACAAAATGTAATGCTTTTATCCAATGTGCTGATGAAATCATTATTGAGATGATTTGTGCAAAGGCAGATTGCGGAATTTTATGTGGCGAGTCTTGCGTCATCCTTATGAAAATGAACTGGCAAAATATACCAAGTGAAGTTAACATAGAAATGAATATATGTGCTCTTTTTAGTTTTCAATGCAAATTTATTGAATTTGAAGTGGCAGATACATCCTCAGTCGCAATAGGAAGCACAATAGCAGCTTTTATTAAAACAGTGTACAACTGTGAAAAGAAATATGAACTGAGTGATTACAAAGCACAAATATTCATTGATAAATTGATTGAGGAACGTCAGAGAAGAGAGATTCATCGAAAGAATCTAACAGTCACTATTGATAGGTATTTAGTTGATTACCATATTAGTAAGCTATTTGAAATTAATCTACAATACAAGGAAGACTTCTTGAAAAATTGTTCAAATTGGTCAGAATTGAGTTATTTGATACAAAAAAACTGGAAAATTTATTCAAAAAGGTATGGTAATGAAATAAAAGAGCTTTGTGCTAATATGGATGAGAAAAGTTTAACATTAAAAGAGTTCGTTCCAATCAAGCCTGATGTTGTGCTTTCTGGCAGGAAACCAAATACCAGATGGTCATTGGTTTTTGGATTGGATGAAGAAAAAACCACACATGAAAAACATGTAGTTATAAAGGTTTACGACTATTTAAGGTCATATTTGTACAATTTCTTTGAAGGAATAACAAGGTATAGAAAACTTCAAAGAGTGTTTTATCGCTCTACAATAATGTTTTTGACGGAAGTGAAAGTTTACAATATTTTAGATTGCAATGAAAAAACAAGAGAATTGATACCAAAAGTCTACGATATACGATACTTTTCTACGAACTATACAAAGCTAGAGTTGCTGACTATCAAAAGTAGCCGTAAAATTTCAGTAATTGAAGGGCCTTTCATTAGTATTGAAAATCTAGAGTATTCTGGATATGTTTTATTTTCATGTTTTTGCGAGCCTGAAAATTTTAGAAAAGATAAATTTTTGAAATATTTTTTGACGTCTATCAATAAGATTCATTGTCAAGGGGTTGCACATTGTGATATCAGTTCTACTAATATCTTCATCAATAGTTTATTAGAACTAAAGTTTATTGATTTTGGATTTTCATCAACTAAAAAAAGCGAATCAAATGACTCAAAAAGCACTCGATCAGTTTTATTCTCAGATTTGAAAAAAAAATTTGAAAAAGATTATATGGGCATGATTAAGCTACTTGATTTTCAATTTGTAGACCATCCAGAGTGTGAAGAAATTATAGAAAATGTTTTCATGGGAAAGAGCTTTGACCAAACAGAACTTTCTCTCAAGCCGTTCTTCAAAAATATTGCTGAGAAAGAATATAACTATGTTTTTGATAATAGTGAAGAGAAACTTCTGGAAATATCCTCATTAATTGAGATTTTCATCTGATTTAAGAGAGACAATTATTTGCTTGTTAGCATTAAAATATTACTTCTAAGTAATGTTTTTGTAATTATATGACTACTATGATTATTCGTCATATCTTTACAATGCGCCCCTCTTTTTCTTTTATTGTGGAGGTAATAAGAAAGAAATGTAAACACTAAGTCAACTCTCTTTGATGTGGCGACTGTGGTGTGATGCCAACCAGCAGTTGATATCAACCAGTTCAAAATCTTGTCTATTTGAAACGATTTTTTTTTTTTTTCCAGAAAAAGCTGATTATGAATATATAGTTATTTTTACATTGAAAGTATTGAAAGATCTTATCAATTTATTTTTTATAAATCAACCATTGTAACTGTTCTTGTTTCCAGCACATACTGATGACTTCTGATGAGTGGCAGAACAGAAATAATTGGTTAAATGCATTTATGAGAACAGTTGTAGCTAAAATAACTACTAATTCAAATCATAAAAATAAAAAAATGAGTGGCTACAAAAATGCTGATTTATTTTCTCAAGATTCTGTAGGTATTTTTTATATTTCGGATTATATTTCGGATAATTGAAAAGAAAAAGTTGTAAAAGTAACTATAGCGACCATTTATTTTCTAACCAGTATTATAGTTATGTCAAAATATTGTTCAATTTTGCCAGTAAATTTATTCAAAATACAACCTATAACACTGGGGTTATAATTTCTCTTGAACACGAAATGAAAGTGGTTGATTGAGTTTATGAAAATGGTTTACCGACTCAATTTTTTGAAGCTTCACTGCAGTTTCGATTATTCCTGGATCTGCGTTATTCCCAATAGCTTCTTTTTTAGCCGGAATAACGACTTTACCTACAGCTTTACCAATTATTTTCAAAATGATACCCAAAATTTTCAATTTTTCTCCATTACCCATAAAATATTTAAACAAAGCTTTTACAATCAAAGATTGATTGCCTCCACTTTTTTTTATAATCTCTTTTAATCTCTCTCTTGGGATGAGAAGGTTGTGGGCTATTAAAGCTCCATTTATTTGTGAAGTCATCAATTCTATAATCTCATCTTGATCTTGTTTTATAGAGGAAGAGGACTTATCTTTATCATTGTTATTATTATTATTATTATTATTATTATTATTATTATTCATCCAAATTGATAATTTTGCAAAAGATGGTGAATTAACTGATATATTATCGTTCCAAAATTCTAAGAACTCATTTTTGGTCAAATTTGAAATCAATAAAAGATCTATTTCATAAAAAGCATTCGAATTATTCTTGTTATTATCATAATGAGTTCTAAATTGTGTAAATCTATACGTCTTAGAAATAATTTCTTCCCAACTTTGTAAATGCCTATTACCTAGATCAGTATTTAAATTACCCAAATTTCCTCCAGTTTTGTACCTAGAAGCAACTGATAGATCTTCAAGACGTGATTTCAAAACATTGGCTTGACTACCAGAGGTTTTCAAAAAACTCTCAATGGTTTTTTCATTTAATGACTCATAAAAATTTGTTTCACCTGTTTCTGAGTTCCAATATTCATCTACCTCTTTGATGTACATCTTCAAGAATGGGTATTTTATCTGTTCATTAAAATCTTTTTCTGACATCTTAAAAAGCTTTTCTTCCAACATTTGCAAGTACCAATTAATTTCATTTTCGAGATAAGCAGGTTTATGATTACCACTAACAATTGAAATATGAGCCCCCAAGGTTGATCTATATAACCTTTGACCAGACAAGACAACATAACCTAATTGCTTTTTTGATCTTAGTTCTATAAATAAATCTTTTGCCACAAATTCACAAGCCAATTTAGTCAATGTTCTTGCATATGGATCAATTCTTTCGCCGGTTTGAATAAAATAGGTAATACTATTTGTAAGATCGGTTGATTTCATTTCAAAATATAAATTTGATCCTGGCTGAATAAAATGACTAGAAGGAAAATCATAATTGTAATGATTAGTTTGAGGAGAATTGTATTTAAAATTGGTTAATAAACTTAAATGTTTTGCAATTTCCAACGCATCTTCCTTAACAATATCACCTTGAGTAAAAATATTAGTGAAAAGAGGCTCATTATGGAAAAAACTTTCCACAAATTCTTGAATATCTTCATATGTGATCTCATTTAACTCTTCTAATCTCGTATCCAAGTCATATGTATTCTCTTCAAGAAATACAATTGATGATAAAATGCTCAATTGCAAAGCACTTTGCTGCGATAGTTCTTGATGAAAATTTCTAATTTTTAATCTGGCTTGGTGATACATAGATTCAGTAATCATTTCACTAAACTTTCCTGATTTAAATTGATAAAACTCATTCAAAATTGTTTGTAAGAAAAATCCAATCTTATCAATATAGCCACCAATTACCAATCCAAATCTTAAATCATTTTTACTTGAAGTACTTAAATTCCAATTATAACCCAAAGATTGACTGTGATAAAGTACTGGTGATAACCTTGACGTCAAAATTTCTGTTAAAATTTCGTTAGCAATCACCTGTTTGACGCTCGGTTGCCTGATTTTTGTACTCACCATGTCTATGGAAATCATAATTTTACCAGAATATTTCGCCTCAATTTCGGGTTGATACCAAATTTGGTAAAAAGGACCTTCTTTAATCAACATAGGGTCATTACTTAGTAAACTACTTTTGTAATTATTGAATCCTAATGGATTACTGACTGAAGTAGCAAAACATTCTTTGAATTTCATGAATAAAGATTTGTAATTCTTGGCAAATTCTGGAAGAAATAAGTTTTCAGGAAACTTTAAACGGCACAAATAAAGACTTTGATCATTTTTCTGTTGATTAATTATATCAATTAGTTTTTCAGTATTGATTTCCAAGAACTTGTATTCAAATCCGAAGTATAAATCTTCTGAATAATCGTTTTTATCAACCTTTTTATCCGGATTTTGAGCTTTCATATATAAATTCTTATCCTGTTCTAAACTGTCAAACAACGTTTCACTGCCATAAGCTAAGATATTAAAGTTATCAACACTAATATATTCAGAAAAGAAATCACAAAATTCCATTGCTCTTTGCCGCCACCATTTCTTGCTGGCACTCGATTCATAATAAAATCCACAAAATCCTTCAACATCCGACCAAGATGGCATGCCTTTTAATGACCATGGAATTCTAATCAATTTTAATGGCTGTTGAAGACACTCCGCGTAATTGCAAACCTCATCCATGGGGGACGTGGTTGAGTTGTTATCCGAATAAAGGTAGTTCAACAAATCAATTGAAGATTCACTGGACAAAAATTTTGCCATTTCATCAACAGTTTCATAATGTCGTGTCTTATCTTCATTGAGCAGTGGCTTGAAAGTTTTATCTATTATATTAAAAATTTGGCATATGATCTCCGTTAGTTTTGACATTCCTAATTTTGTTAATTTAAATTGAATAACCAAACAAATCGAGCCTCTCATTAATTCAGAAATGAAACATTGAATTCCTTGTATGTAATTAGCGTTTCTTAGTGACTGGAAAATTGTTGCTGCTGAACTTTCATCACCCAAAATAGATGTTATCAGATTAGTCAATAATAAGATTTTTCTTGATAGATCAATATCCACAGGGTCAAAATCAATAGGAAAAGTCAAACGAATAGTATTTGTGTTAGTATTTTCTTTTTCCAATGACTTAATACACAAAACCCTATTGAGCTGATTCTTCCCAAAAGGAACAGTTTTGTGATCGAAATTCTTTTTAACATTATCTAGGTCTTCCAAATTATTCAAATAAGTACAGTTTTCCCAGTTACTGGAATTACCAAATGTAGAGATTACCATTTTTTGTATCATATTTAAAGATTGAGAGCTTTTCACAACGAGAACGAAATTTTCCGGTTTGAAATTGGCTTTGTAATATTCAACCACTTTTTCTCTTAACAAAGCAGGCAGAATGCCATAAAGGGTCGAAAGATTTCCCGTTGCAAATCGATGAAATTTGTTTTCTGGATGATTTTTTGAAAGTAAACGAAGACCATGAAATAAAATCTTGTTTATTTTTGATTTATTTCCTGTATGTTCATTATCAATTGCCAATAATTCTTTTTTAATTGCAACTGAATTGAAAAGTGGGGAGCTAAAACTATCAGCAAAAATACGTAATGATTCTTCGAATTTCTTGAAATCATTGTTTGGAGTACTCATTTGATAATAAAAATTCGTGGTTTCTCCAGTAGTGTACGCATTCATTGATCCATCTTTTGCTGATAACACAAAATTTTGAATGTGGTTTATCTTGGGATATCTTTTGGAACCCAAAAAAAGCATATGTTCACATAGATGAGCCAATCCTGGAACTTCATCTGGATCTTTATAAGCACCAGCACACACTGACAAAGCAGCAGCAGAAGAATTCTCTTGAGGATCTGATATTAAAAGTGAAATAATACCATTTGGAAGTTCAATGATTCTATAAGACCTGTTGCATAAACTTATTGGAATGAACAATTCATGGTCGAATACTTTAATTTTACCCACATTTGTAAACATTTTATTCAATTTTTTAATTGGCTAGGATCAAAATAATAAGAATAATCATAAATATAACCTGCCTCATACTTGGTGTGTTGATATTTCAAGATATTTTTCCAATGTCTTGAGTACCGAAACCCTTTCCACCTCATCTCCTATTGATTGTTCCCAATTGGGTAATTTCTGGGGAAAAACCTCAGCAACGCGAATTTTAATGATTTATCCGAAACCATCTCATAAGATCAAGTGATTTATTTCACTTTATTTTGTAAAACAAATTGAATCCTAAAGCTATAATATAACCTTGATACTTGCAAAGAACCATAAAGAACAATAATCAAAATCAACGTTATCTCATCAACATCATCAACAACCGCCACAAAAAAAAAAAAAAAAAAAAAAACATGGAAAAAAATAAAAATAAAAAAAAAAATAAAAAAAATTTTTTTTTTTCCCATCAACTTTTGATAAGTGAGAAATACTTGAGAACTTTCTTGATTTCAAAAGAATGACTAGTGAAAATAGAAAAATGTGCGTGTTATTATTTGCTTCTTATATTTTTTGGTGCTCATTTTTATTTATTCCAATTAAGCCATTACTTTCAGTAGCAGCAGCAAGAAGCAGAACTTATTTACTAATGTTATAGATTGATACTAAATCCTTTGCCAGAAAAATTGGAACTGGTATTGAAAAAATCTAACCAGATAAACAACAGTAATGGACCATTTGATGTTACTATTTTATTAGGAGATTCAGTTTTGAAAGACTCTAAATTCGAAGGAATAACTATTGATAATTTGACATATTGTGTTGAAGGTGTTCAGGAAACTCTTGCTGATGACCAGTCTGAGAAAGAATATAAAAACAATTTGATATATTTGGGCAAATGTGGTATAAAAAGAACTTCACTGGGCTTAAATATTGGTTTCTTAACAGGAAGATTGAACGATATAGAATCACCAACAGTGTTAAAAGCATTCGAAAACCAACAATTGGACATTTTAATCACATATTATTGGCCCTCAATGATTACAAAAATGACATCTACAAATAATGACTTAAGTAATGAAATTGTAGATGATATTATAAGAAAAACAAAGCCTAAATATGTGTTTGCTTGTGGGAAGAAAAACGGAATTTTCTACGAATCTAAACCATTTGAATGGAAAGAAACAAATCGAATAACAAGATTTATAAGTTTGGGTGAATTCAAAACTAAAGAAAAATGGTTCTATGCATTTAATCTTTCAAAAAATGAAGATTCTTCATCTTCCCCGAAACCTAATAATTTGATAGCTAATCCTTTTGAAGAACAGCAAAAAGAAACAGATTCCAGTGTGAAAGACGGCACTTCTGACAAAATTGACAATAATTCAGAAACTACAAGTAAAAAAAGATCACTAGAATCTTCTTCAGTTGAAGTATCTGAAAAGAAAAGAAAAGTGATTAATCCTAACGACTGTTTCTTTTGCCTCTCAAACCCACAAGTGGAAGCTCATATGGTTGTCTCAATTGGTGCTTCATGTTATATGACAATTGCAAAAGGACCTTTGACCAAGCCAAGTGAATATAAGAATAAGCCTGTTTCTGCTCATGTTTTACTTATACCCATCAATCATATATCCAATGTTATTCCTCTTGGTAGATTTGGAGATCACAAAGATGAAATAGATGAAAATAAAGAAATATCCCTTGAATTATCCAAGTTCAATACTTCATTGAAAAATTTTTTCAAAGAAAGCTTTGAAATGGGTACTTGTAGTTTTGAAATTAATACCACAAAAGCTATACACTATCATCAACAAGTGATACCGATCAATTTATTTCTTTCAATCAACAAATTTCAAAACTTTTTGAAATCATGGGAGCAAAAGCACAATAGTAATAACAATAAAAATAATAAAAATAAAAACAAAAGTCACAATAATGATAATAAATCGTTACTTGATTTCCAGTTATTCAAAAAAGGAAGTACTGGAGAGTACGATCAAAAAGAGCTAAAGGATTTCTTCAATGAGAATAAAGAATATATATCTATGGAATTTACAGTCAATAATCTTGATGATAATAAAGAGCCAGGCACTTATTTATTCGTTTCTAAAGTCGACTCCACAAAGTATATCGATCTACAATTTCCTAGAAGGGTTCTTGCATACTTTTTAGGATTCAAAGATCGTGTATATTGGAACAAGTGCATAGAATCTAAAGAACTAGAAACTTTGGAAGCTGATAGTTTTAGAAAGTTATTCAAGAAATTTGATTTTACGTTGGACAACTAATTATATCATACTAATTTTGAGCCCTAAAAACTTTTCCACAATTTCACTATTTCAACTATTTGTCAAAAATTCGTTGCATAAAACCAACTAATACACATATATAAAGTAGAGTGATTGGCACTAACATAAATAAAAATACCAGTATTAACACAGTAAACGGCAAGCTCGCAATTGCATGTTTCACTTTAATAATTTTATTTCCCGTTGTCTTGTTGTCGTCGCACCAAATTTGATAAAATTCTAGAAATTTGTTGAAATCTAAGTTCTCACGAATACTGTTTAGTTGACCTAGTCTTTTGGGGAACTCTTCATAGAGCTCATCACCTGCGTCACTAACCAGTGTTTTATCCTGGGCTTTATAATCCAACTTATGCAGTGATATAACGCTATGATGAGCTTCGACATTAAGTTTCATTTGCTGTATATCATATCCTAAATAATTCAATATAGACAATTTTACTGTGTTAATATCAATATTGTCCGTAATGATGTTGTAAAAAATAGCAATTGCTCGAATATTACCATCTTTGTTGCTAGATAACATTTCACTTATGGGATCAATCTTGTTTACTTCAGGTAAAGCTTGCCCAAGCTTGTTTCTCGAATAGTTTATAAATGTGTCCAAATTTTTGACGAATTTATTATCAAGACTAGTAATTTCTAATGAATTCTTTATAATTTTTCGAATTCGAATTCCCAAATTTTCCAAAATTTGAATTTTAATGCCGTTAATATCATCACCAGCTGCGGTTAATTTGTAGTGGTCCCTAATTTGTAGTGTTGTATTTTGATCGAGCTTCAAGAAATCATCGACAGTTGTACGATTTCCTACATTTTCATTAACTAGACATTTACCAAATCTGTTTCTAAAAAACTGAATGGGACTATTTAAAAGTTTGATATTAATCATATCAATCTCGACAATTCTACCTAGATTACATCCCAAGTGCTCTAACAAGCGGTTTCTTTTTTCATTTATGTCACCAAAAATATCTAAGCTATAAAAACACAAAACTTTATCAATAGAATCATTTTCAAGGTTGATAACAGAATCGACATTGGCTAGGTCGCTATGCAATGGATATTAGCTGTTTGAATTGGTTAAAAGTAACATTGTTGTGTTGAATTTCAGAATTTTGTTGTTAAACAAAAAAGCAAACTTGTTATCATTGATACGGCTAGCCTCAGACTGAGTAGATGCTGCTGTTATAAGTCCTGGTGATTGTTTGGGCTCATTGCTAAGTAATGGTGAAAAGGGGCTGACAGGCTGCATATTGAAAGGTGTTTATTATAGATAATAGTTCAATTCAAAATGTTTTAACACTTTTTTCATTTCACTTTACTTTATTTTGATTATTTTATATAAGTCTTTTTTTCGAAGTTTAAATAAAGACAAAAAATAACTTGTTTGCTTTCTTTAAAACTACTATTCTAATCAATGTTGCCATTTCATTTCGTTTGCTGTCGGGTAGAGAACCGAAAAAGAAAAATAACCAAAGCAATTATTAACAAAAATAATAGAAAAGGCCAGCCCTTCTTATCAACGGCATCAATTTTTTTTTTTTCAAAGAATGTTTATTCAGTTAGTCGTGGTATATGTAAATTCATTAATATAAACTCCTATTTTATTTTTCTTTTTGATTCTCTTTTTTTTTTTTTTTTTTTTTTTTTTTTTTTCGAATCCACTTTTATGCTTAAAATTACTTTTTAAAACTTTACTTTTTATAGTCTTCCTACTTTTACGCAAAAATTTCACAGACACTATATTTAAAGCAATCTTATATAAAATCCAAGGTGAACTATTATTGTTCTGGGAAAATTAATTTAACAAAAACGAACAAATCATGTCAAAAGTTTTATTCAGTAAGGCACTTCAGCACCATCATAACTAAAGAATTTACCATTTTTCTCTTTGGAAAGGCCATAAAGGACTTTTAAAATACCATCAGCACTTTCACTTGGAGTAATGAGTTGTGCTTTGATCAATTCTACTACCTCTGGATTTTTTTTGAATATAGTTTCAAAACTGGCATTACCCATATCGGTTGTAACTGCACCAGGATGTAAAGCAACAACAGTGAAACCTTTGTCCTTCAACTCTGAAGCCAAACTGATAACAGAATGATTCAATGCAGCTTTAGAGGCTCCATATGCCGAAGAAGAAAAAGGAATAAACCCAGTCAAAGAAGCTGCAACAGTAGACACAAATGCAATTTCTCTAGTATTTTTTTTCAACAAAAATGGGTAAACTGCTTGGGTTACAAAGACAGGCCCTAATTCATTAGTAATGTAGTGATTTTTCCAGCTTTCCCAATCTGTGTTTTCAATGATAGGAGATAAATTTTTTGGGTCAGCAATACCAGCGTTAGAAACAAAGATATCAATACCTTGAGGAGAAACTTTTTCCAATTGGGCAGGCAATTTAGAAATTGAGTCTTGAGAAGAGACATCAAGCTTAACTATATGGACATTTTTGTTTAAATTGATAAGCTTTGAAAGTTCAATGGCTGAATCTGGGTTTCTAGCGCTACCGATAACAATGTTGGAAGGGTCTGCAGCAAGTTTTGTAGCTAATTGTAAACCAATACCACGGTTGGCACCGGTAATAAAATATGTTTTGGTTGACATTTTGAATAAAGTTGAATTGTTATAAGTTAAATTTTAAATACTTTTTTTAACACAAATTTAGAATTTAAATTGATAAAATAGCATATTAATGGCATTTTTATACTGCAAAGTCTTTGAAACTTTAATGCGATCGGTTGCGATTTTTTCTTACAAATCAATTTGCAGTAGGAGTTTTTTAAATCCGAAATGAGATGACAAATTAACAGTTTTTCAAATATTCCATTTTTTTTTTTTTTTTTTTTTTTTTTTTTTTAAAAGAAAATGTACAACTATTTCTAGTGAATTATTAATCAAGTCCATTTACTTTTATCTTTTCATGTCAAGAGAGGTAACTTACAATAATAACTTAATATCTGTATCGTTATATTTTTCATATTTTGGTCTTGCAAAAGAATAATCTATATGAATTGGCCTGTTTGAAAATTTTATATATTGTTGGACTGACTAATTTATAATTGTAATGTTGACAAGTTTATTAGTAGTGCATACAAACTAGAACAGAATAATAAAAGCCAATCACAATCAATAAAACCAACTCCAAGATTTCTTCCAGCAATCATTGAGTGTACTGCCTGCTTTATTCGTTGTTTGCATCAGTGAGTTGCAAATATGACAAGACTACAAATATCCATATTTATTATCATACAATACGCTTCAACTTTTCGTACTATTTAAAAACACTGATTAGTTATGCACATTCAAAGTTGCAATAAGCTACAATAATATTTTTCAAGCCATCTTAAATTCCTTTTTTAATAATTTTTTTTTTTCTAGCAGGAAGACTGTTATTAATGTGAATACCAATTTTAATAATATTATTATCATCATCGTCATCTTCTTCTTTATCATCCACATCTTCCAAGTCTAGGTTTTCATATTCTCCACCGTCGATTACGTTTTGAGCTTCTAATTCCTCATCAATTTTTTTAGATTTCAAAGCAACATTTTTTAAATCCTTATTCTGTGAGGCGCTTGCGTCACGCATTTCTGTAGAATCAGAAATTGGTTTAGGTTCCTCATATTTATCATCATTGACTGTTTTAGAAACATTTGATCTACCAGTTATTTTGTTGAAATATATGGAAAGTGATTCCATCACTTTATTCAAATCTTCATTATAACGATAAAACCCATCATTAGCAAGTGGTTCAAAATATAGAATGACTTTAAAACTGATATCTTTTGGAATTGGTTGTGTTTTAACTAAAATATAATAATTTATTAAGAGTAATAAATTCTTCAATTGTTCAGCAAAATTGAACTCTTTTTCAGTCAAGATTAAATCATTTTTCTTGAGAATTTTTTTCATCAATTTGATTCTTTTAATGAATCAAGCAAGCAATTAATAAACCAAATCCAATCAATTTCAAACAACTGTTGAATATCACTTCATGGAAATATATCAAGTCATCATCATCCTTGTTTTATTCCTCATAATCATTGAAGATAAAATTCAAAATATGACCCCAAATATTTAATAGTTGCCATTCTTATTCGGTTATATTTGTAATTATTTACTTCTAAACCTCTTTGAATGTTTTCTAAAATATTGTCCACCACGTAAACAAACAAAGTTTCTGAAATTTTCTCTTTTTTGAAATATAATAATATTTGAGCTAAATATTTAATATTTTCAAAATTTATATCTTCAGGTTTTGATATATATCTCATTAAAAATTCAAAATTCTCAGTTTTTTTTTTTCATTAAGGAGTTTAACTGATGGAGGATTGATAAGTAATAATGATCCATTGATTGTCAAATTTTTGTCTTTTTTTCTTTTTTTTTGCAACAAATCTAACGTTTTATTCATCAATAATTTTGATTCTTTATCATTAATAGAGTGGCCGGCACTCAGCAAGCTCACAATTGCATGCATCACTTCAATAATTTTCTTTCCCGTTGCCTTGTTGTCGTTGCACCAAATTTGATAAAATTCGAAAAATTTGTTGAGTTCTGAGTGCTCCCAAATACTGTTTAGTTGACCTAGTCTTTTGGGAAACTCTTCATATAGAGCTCATCACCTGCATCACTAACCAGTGTTTTATCCTGTGCTTTATAACCCAACTTATGCAATGATGTAACGCTATGAAGAGTTTCGACATTAAGTTTCATTTGCTGTATATCATATCCTAGATAATTTAATATAGACAATTTTACTGTGTCAATATCAATCTTGTCTGTATTAATGTTGTAAAAAAATAGTAACGCCTCGAATATCACTATCTTTGTTGCTAGATAACATATCAATCTCGACAATTCTACCTAGATTACGGCTCTAACAAGCGGTTTCTTTTTTCATTCGCCACCAAAAATATCTTATTAAAGCACCCAAAATGCAGAAATATCCTTTTATTAGAGAATCCAAACATTACAAAATGATCATTAAACTATTGATAAAAACTTCACAATTACTGTATCGATAAATGTGAAAAAAAAAAAAAAGAAATAGTACAAAGAAAGAAGCAGTCTTGAGCAAATCCCCTTCTTATCTACAGCATTACAATTATTGTTTTTTAAAAGATTTTTATTCAACTTATGATATCTGTAATTTGAATAATATATAAATATGAACTCCTATTTCATTTTTCTTTTTTTTTTTTTTTTTTTTTTCATGCCGAACCCACTTGATAATAATGTTAGCAACCTCCTCAAATATACAAGTTTGGAATTTTAAGCTTACACCTACTTTTTGAAACTTTTCTTTTATATTCCTCCTAGTTTTGCATATGATTTTTCAGACAATTTACTCCAAAAAATCTTACGTAAAGTCCATGGTGAGTCTTTGAACTGGGAAAATTAATTCAACAACGATCAAATCATGTCAAAGAGTTTATTCAGTAAGGAACTTCAGTACCATCATAACCAAAGAATTTGCCATTTTTCTCTTTGGAAAGGTCATGAAGGACTGTTAAAATACTATCAGCACTTTCACTTGGAGTAATGATTTGTGTTTTAAACTCTTCAGCTATCTCTGGATTTTTTTTGAACACAATTTCAAAACTGGCATTACCCAGATCGGTTGAAACTGCACCAGGATGTAAAGCAACAACAGTGAAACCTTTGTCCTTCAACTCTGAAGCCAAACTGATAACAGAATGATTCAATGCAGCTTTAGAGGCTCCATATGCCGAAGAAGGAAAAGGAACAAACCCAGTCAAAGAAGCTGCAACAGTAGACACAAATATGATTTCTCTAGTATTTTTTTTCAACAAAAATGGGTAAACTGCTTGGGTTACAAAGACAGGTCCTAATTCATTAGTAATGTAATGATTTTTCCAGCTTTCCCAATCTGTGTTTTCAATGATTGGAACAAAAATTTGTGGGTCAGCAATACCAGCGTTAGAAACAAAGATATCAATACCTTGAGGAGAAACTTTTTCCAATTGGGCAGGCAATTTAGAAATTGAGTCTTGAGAAGAGACATCAAGCTTAACTATATGGACATTTTTGTTTAAATTGATAAGCTTTGAAAGTTCAATGGCTGAATCTGGGTTTCTAGCGCTACCGATAACAATGTTGGAAGGGTCTGCAGCAAGTTTTGTAGCTAATTGTAAACCAATACCACGGTTGGCACCGGTAATAAAATATGTTTTGGTTGACATTTTGACTCGATTAAATAAAGTTGAATTGTTATAAGTTAAATTTTAAATACTTTTTTTTACACAAATTTAGAATTTAAATTGAAAAATAGCATATTAATGACATTTTTATATTGCAAAGTCTTTGAAACTTTAATACGATAAATTACGATTTTTCTTACAAATCAATTTGCAGTAGCGAAACGAGATGACAAATTAAAAGTTATTACGGATACTTCATTTTATTTTATTTTTTTAATTTATTTAATATTTTTTTTTTTTTTTTTTTTTTTTTTTTTTTTTTTTCTTGGAAAATTAAGAAAAATAACTATTTCTAGTGAATTATTAATCAAGAGTCCATCGTCTCTTGTTTTTTATTATGATGGATAAATAGCTCTTTCGTAATATTTTTCATATTTTGGTCTTTCAAAATGGATGAATAGGCCTATTTGACAATTTGATTTATATATTGTTGGATTGACTGATTTAAAGATTATATATAAAAATAATTGTAATGTTGACAGGTTTATTAGTAGTGCATACAAACTAGAACAGAATGATAAAAGCCATTCCCAATCAAAAAAACCACTCCCAACATTCCTTTCAGCAATCATTAAAAGTAGAGCCTGCTTTATTTGTTGCTTGCATCAGTGAGTTGCAAATATTGCAAGACTACAAATATCCATATTTATTATCATAGAATACGCTTCAACTATTTGTGCTATTTGAAAACACTGATTGGTTACACACATTAAACGTTGCAATAAGCTACCAATTTTGAGCCATTTTGAATTCCTTTTTTAATAATTTTTTTTTCTAGCAGGAAGACTTCTATTAACGTGAATACCACCTTTAATAATATTATTATTATCATCATCACCATCTAAATCAGAACTTTTATATTGCGATTTTAATATGAATCTCTTGAGTTTCTCTTTCTCTTGAGCTTTTCTTTGAATCTCTTCAAGTTTCTCAACAACTATTCTTTCATCTTTTGAAATACTAATTTCTTTGAATGATGGATCTTTGATACTGCCACTGTTATTGTTTCTAGTGACTAATGAGAAAGCAATTTTTTTAGAATTTGAGGTTTTATCGTTATTGGTAGCCAGTTTAGTGAGTCTAGTTCTTAATGTACTAAATTGATCTTCAGAAACTTTCGTATGTTTTTGTGTTTCAATACTTTGAACAATCATTCTATTCAATTGTGCTTCCATATTTTGCTCAAATTTCTTTTGGAAAAGTCGATCCATTTCTTTTCTATCACGTTCTTCATCCTTTTCGTAGTCAATATCATCTTCATCATCAAGATCATCGCTGTCTTCATCATTGCTGTTCTCATCACCGCTAACTTCGTCATTGTTTGCATCATCAACTTCCTCTTCCTCTTCCTCAGTATCACTTTCATCATCTTGTTCTATTTCTGGCACTTCCTCAACTTCATCGACTTCTTCGTCCTCTTCCTCTTCCTCATTATCATCAACTTCCTGATCTCCTTGATCTTCCTCTTCCTCAAGTTCTTCTTGTTCTTCTTGTTCTTCCTCTTCCTCTTCATCTTCTTCATCGGCTTCATCATCTTCATCATCATCCACACCTTCCTCCTCTTCCAGATCTAGGTTTTCGTACTCTCCACCGTCGATTACATTTTGAGCCTCTAATTCCTTATCAGTTTGTTTGGATTTCAAAGCAACATTTTTTAAATCCTTATTCTGTGAGGCGCTTGCGTCACGCATTTCTGTAGAATCAGAAATTGGTTTAGGTTCCTCATATTTATCATCATTGACTGTTTTAGAAACATTTGATCTACCAGTTATTTTGTTGAAATATATGGAAAGTGATTCCATCACTTTATTCAAATCTTCATTATAACGATAAAACCCATCATTAGCAAGTGGTTTAAAATATAGAATGACTTTAAAACTGATATCTTTTGGAATTGGTTGTGTTTTAACTAAAATATAATAATTTATTAAGAGTAATAAATTCTCCAATTGTTCAGCAAAATTGAACTCTTTTTCAGTCAAGATTGAATCATTTTTCTTGAGAAGTTTTTTCATCAATTTTGATTCTTTGAATGAATCAAGTAAAGTGATTAACAAACTAATTCTGAAATAATCATTTGGTTGATCTATTGGATTATTCATACCTCTCATTGGCAACTTAGGTAATCTTGGTCCAGGAGATGGATAACCAAATCCAATCAATTTCAAACAACTGTTGAATAACACTTTATGGAAATATATCAAGTCATCATCATCCTTATTTTCTTCTTCATAATCATTAAAGATAAAATTCAAAATGTGACCCAAATATTTAATAGTTGCCATTCTTATTCGGTTATATTTGTAATTATTTACTTCTAAACCTCTTTGAATGTTTTCTAAAATATTGTCCACCACGTAAACAAACAAAGTTTCTGAAATTTTCTCTTTTTTGAAATATAATAATATTTGAGCTAAATATTTAATATTTTCAAAATTTATATCTTCAGGTTTTGAAAAAAGTTTCATTAAAAATTCGAAATTTTCAATTTTGTTCAAATCAAGTTTCATAATCAATAAAGAAACATGTGGCCATGTAGCTTCAACCAATTCTTTATGAACTAAAAGTTTGATGAATTTTTGCTCTGGTGACAATAATGAGTCACTGTCTTGATTCAACAAGTTTTTTTCATTAAGCAGTTTAACTGATGGAGGATTGATAAGTAATAATAATCCATTGATTGCCATTTTATCATTGATTGTCAATTTTTGGTCTTCTTTTCTTTTTGCTTGCAACAAATCTAACATTTCATCCATCAATAATTTCGATTCTTTACCATTCGCATAATATAAAAATCTTCCACATTGATCAAAATAGATCGTCAAAATATCAATATTACTTGAACTAGAATGCAAATTTAAAATCAAAGATCGAAGCTTATGGAAAATCACATGAATTTGAACTAAATTAAATTTGATCAATTCATTGAAAAAATAAACTTTTTTAATGTTAGCTCTTCCAACATGTTCCATATTTGATGTAGAACTATTAAAAATCAAATATCTAAAAGAATTATCCAATTTTTCAATAAATTGATCTTTTAAATCTGTTAATAAATCACGATTATTAGCCAAAAATCTACTATAATATTTCATTTGATTGATTTCTTCACAACACAGAAATAATCTCAATAATCTATTTCTTGAAGCTTTATTATTTATTTCTTTTGTCCAATAATCAACACTTAATTGATCGACTTTTTTTTTTGAATCACAATGTTCCAAATCAGTTATAAATTCTGCCATTACATCTCCTTTGTCTATTGTAGTTTCTCCGAGTAATTCTTCTCGAACTTTTTCTTTTATATCGATCAATTCGGTATAAAATTCACGTTCATCATCAGTTTGCCAAATTGTTATTCCATTTTCGCTGACATTTAAATTGGTTTCATTATTATTCAATCTTATTTTAGACTCTTCACCATCTTCATCATCGGTCAATAAGTTTTCATCCAATTCTGGTAAACTAACAGGAGCAATACCTAATACTTCATTTATTAAATCACATAATTCTTTGTACCTTTCTAAAAAGTTTTGTCTCAATTCAAATGACTTGGTTAGATCATCAGAAATTCTTCCGGTATTCACGCTAACTTTTTTAATTCTAAATTTCAACTTGAAGAGTTGTTCGTGAAGTTTGAAGATATATTTTTGAAAAACACTCCCATAATTTCTGAATACTTGATTCAATTGTTTACGAGTTGAAATTGGCATTAGCTGAATTTCAACTTCAGAAATATGATTTTCAATTTTAGTGCTAAACATTTCACCATATTTTTTCAAGAAATTAGAAATAATATTAATATTAGATCCAAATCTAGGCTCATAATGTAAAATTTCTTCCAATATGCTAAGCAAAATTTCATCACGACTCAATTTAGTTTCATTTTTTTTCCAAAGTTGATAAATAAAATCTGGATATTCTATTATTCTGGATTCATCCAAAATATCGAATAAACCAACTTGATAACATTCCATGAATATTCTCAAATAAATTTTTTGAGTTGAGATTCTTTCTAAATCATCTTTAGTAAATGTGATATTAGCATCGAAATTATTTTGAGAATTCTTTGCTAAAGTTGGATCATTAACAAATGTATCAAGAATTGAGCACTGAATGAAAAAAGTGAATTTCATTTCAAATCTTTGATGTAATGCCGATAAGATTTCAACAGCTGCGGTTATATCTTCATTTTTAACACATTTTGACAAACTTTTAGTCAAAGCATTGATGATTTCTGTCAAGTATTTTTCGAGTGATAAAGTTTTGATATCATAAATGATCGAATCGGTGTTTTCCTTTGTTATGGATTGTTTGATTTTTTTGATAAAAGAGGTATTTTTTTTAAGAGAGGAGTCCAATTTTTGGGAAGAAGCAAATAACTCATCCTGTTTGGTGTTCCAAGCCAATTGATTGACGTTTTTCAACTCAAGTTTACGTTCATTTGTAGCCATTCTTTGTTCTTATATTAATCATTAAAATGAAGCGCACGCCTAAGATTGCCTTGAAATAACAACTGATTTTTTCTTTGGTAAGGACATTCGGCTTTTCAAATAAGATTCTTTTTTTTTTGCTAAAAAAGATTTGTTAATTGTAATTATTAACTTAACAATTAATGTATCGCCACTCTTCTAATAACCCGAAACCACGCAACCTGATTTTCTTTGACACTTTTTTTTGACGACGACGACGAATTTTTTTTTTATTCTTCAATAATCAAGGAGAGGAAGAAAAAAAAAAATGCTATTTGCTAAACGCACATTTGTAACCTCATCTATCTCGTTTTATATTTTAATATGCAATATAATGGTATAAATATAAAAGAATGTTTTCTGATTGATATATTATATATGTAAGAATTCATAATAATAAGCTATAGATTCACGGAATTCTAGATAGAACTGTAGAATTTTATAATTGTAGCAATAAAGATAGGCGATGAGGAACGCAAAACATCGTACGACGGAGAAGATTTTTTTTTTTTTTTTTTTTTTTTTTTCAACTGAAAAATAATAAACAGTGTGAATTAATTTCTTTACAACTATGTTATTCTTTTTGGATTTATCTCATCACCTTTATCAATGAATAGTTTAGAACTCCCAAGACATCCTTTGAACGTTAGACCTTCTGGTAATCGTATTCTTCTTTCTCATCAAGAAAATCAAGCGTTTGATGAGAGATGGTACCGTGATTTGGGATCATTGGCGGTATTATCAGATGAATTACTTTTAGAAATAATTTCTTTTATAACCAATCCTCAAGATCTTAAGAATTTAGGTCATAGTTCAAGAACTTTATATGCTTTCACTTACTACGATGATTTATGGAAAACTTTATATCTTTTGCAAAATCAAAATAATCAACAACAACAACAAAAATCATCAATCAATTGGAGAGGATCTTGGCGTAAAACACTACTTCAAATAAATGAAGAAGCTAAACTTCAATGTCCATCGAATTTATGTTCAGACTTGTTATATAGACCATATCAATGTTCACAAATTGATTATCGACAAGTTTTCAAAAAAATTATTGCCAAAGAATCCGTATATTATAAGAATGGCATCAACACTAATGACAATAGTTTTTATAAAACAATTCCTAGAATTCCTGAAGAAAAAGTAACATTAGAATATTTTGAAGAAAATTTGATCAATAAACCTTTCATTTTAACTAATGCAAATAGTAATGATAAAGGAAATAAAAGATGGCCTAATTGGACTTTAAAAACTTTACTTGAAAGATTTCCAAAAGTTGATTTCCAGCAAGAATCGGTCAAATGGTCATTAGAATCTTATTCTAAATATTTGAAAGAAAATAGTGATGAAAGTCCTCTTTATCTATTTGATTGTGATAGTCCTGCAATGGCCCAATTATCTAAAGAATATAAAGTTCCTGATTGTTTTGAATCCGATTTATTCAAAGTATTGAACGAACAACATATAGAACAACAAGATACAATAAATTGTCGTCCTAATTTCCGTTGGTTAATAATGGGTTCTCAAAGAACTGGATCTACTTTCCATAAAGATCCTAACTCTACTTGTGCTTGGAATGCTGTATTATCTGGTTGTAAACTTTGGATCATGATTCCTCCTCATTTAGTTCCATTGGGAGTCGAAACTGATAAAGAAGAAAGTGAAGTCACCAGTCCAGTTTCATTGGCAGAATACGTTTTGTCAGGTTTTTTCAATGATGTTTTGAAATTATCAAAAGAACCTGCTAATAACGTTTATGTCTCCGTGGTTTTCCCTGGTGAATGTAATTACGTACCAAATGGATGGTGGCATTTGGTTATAAATATTGATGATACCGTTGCTTTAACTCAAAATTTTGTTCCTAGACCATTATTATCCAATGTTCTTGACTTTTTCACCAAAAAACCAGATCAAATTTCAGGATTCCATTCTGATAAAGTCATAAAATCCATGGAAATTCTTTATAAAAGAATGTGTAAACTTGAAAATAAAAATAATGAATCGTTTTTGAAAAGAAAAGCTATAATTGAAAATTACTTGAATACTCATAAAAACACCGATGTTTCTTCAGAAACAATGAAAAAAAGAGCCCTTGTTCATGATGCAGTCGATGATGATGAAGCAATTTGTGAAATCCCATTATTGGAAATATTCCAAGAATTACTTATTCAAAATGGATTTGGAGATATTTTGGATCAAGCTCTTCTAGAGAAAAATAATAAAAAAGTTCCTAAAAAATCTACTAATCAATTATGGAGTACGGTTGTTAATCATAATGAAAATAAAAATAATAACAATGTTGATAATAATAAAAATACTGGAGGATTCACTTTTAACTTTGATTTGAAAGATTTTGATGAGTAATGTATATTATAATATTGCCTATATTATATGAAAGTTCAAATATTATAATATATATTGATGTATAAATTAAATAGAATTTAATAAAAATAACTAAAAAAAGAAAAAAAAAAAAAGAAAAAAAAAAAAAATTGCTCACATGCACTAAATCTTAGCCATTCATATATATTCATGTAACACTATATCATTGTAACAACTGAAAAGTAAAGAAAATGATAATCAAACTAAAACTGTTGGAAAAAAAAAATAAATTCTCAGACAAACCAATAGATATTGTACATTATAAACGGTTTAAATTCTACCGTACCATATATATAATACATGAATAATAATAAAAGTCACAAAAACAGAAAGAGAAAAAGACACAAAAGATACACACACACACACACATTGATATGAAGAGAGACAACACAAAAGTACCACCAAACCCAAAAATATATATAGTGGACTTGATAAAAAAAATAAAAATTAATGCACAAAAGTCCACCTGGTATGAAATGAAAACAGCGAAAAAAAAATAGTGAAAATAAAAATAAAAAGGTAGAAAAAAAATTAAAAGCTATGATAACATGATTGAAAAAATAATCAAATGAATAAAATAAAAAATAGAAGAATAAGAAAAAAAAAAAAAAGTTAATGAGACTGTAGCAGACGATATAATATTAGCGAATTTTAGCAAAAAAGAGAAAAAAAAAATAAAAAAAGAAAAAGAAAATAATAAAATAAAATAAACAAAAGATTCCCCTTGAAACATTTTCTGCCAATAATTTTAATCAGAAACAATGTCATATTTTTCATTATTTGTAAGAGTTTCAAACAAGCTGGTTTCTTCTTTTCTCGATTTAAATTCATCATTCATTGCATCTTTATAAAAATCATTTACCCAATCAACTGGCTCTTGTAAACGAAAAAAAAGTTCCTGATCTTGTTTCAACCACGCCGAAAGAACGTCATGTAAAATATCAGCTTTTCTTTTTGGTTTACTATCATTTTTCGATAATATAAGCTTCTCGAATTCATTTTTGAATTCTTCAAATTCATCATATTTAATTTTAGTAATTGCCAAGAAAATCGTCTTGTAGTACAAAATTAAACTTTTCAAACCTCTTAAATATCCATTATCTGCTTCTTCAGGATATGCAGGTGGGAATCGAGCTTTTTGTAAATCCAAAATATCTTCAGCTGTTACACATCTGGCAAAATCAATAATTCTAACAATCAAATTTGGTCTAAACTCATCACTAGAAGAAGATTTTGACACCCCATCATACATCAAAAGTAAAGAAGACCCATACATTCTATAACCTTTCAATTTGGAGAAAATTACCATGAGTTCATTGAACTTAGCTATTAATACAGGGATGTTCTTAATTATACTTAACCCATTATTACCATCATATAAAAATCTTGTTAAACATTTAGCAAAAGGTATTCCTTCTGCTAAAGCACGCCCATAATACTTGTCTCTAGCTATGTAATCACCAATAGATTTATCCCAAACTTGCATTCCACACATTCTAACTCCTAATTCAAATGAAGTAGTTTGACGACATTTTTTCCGTTGAGATTGACGTTTTGATTCAGTGGCATCAACACCATATTGACGAGTTCCCATCTTTAAGTCTAAAACACAAGGAGATTTCATTCCAATGGTCAAATCTTCTAATAAAATGAATTTTTCAAGCTTAGTTATTGTCTTAAATGTTGGCGATTGTAAATCCTGTTGAGGCTCTGAAAATGATCCCGAACCAGCTGATGCTTCTTGGCGTAATGAATTTATATCTTCATCGATTAAAGGATGTTCATTATCAAACAACAGATTCGCTGGTGAGTTGGTGACACTTGACGCACTAGAAATCGCTTCATCATCATCATCATCATCATCATTGAGTTGGAAAACTGGATGATGTTGGTGGTGGCTTTTTTTAGAATTGCAAATGTTGTTATTGTCATCATCGTTGATTTTCAAATCCTTCATCACTTGGACTGCATTAATGATTTCTTGACGAGATGGGAAATTTTTAGTAGATTCTTCATTATTCATTCTTGTCAAGTCTAATAAAGAAAGATGACCTTTTTTCAATTCTTCCTTTTTCTTTTCTTGACGAATTTCTTCTAAAATATGGTCATGCTTCGAGCCAATAGCCAGAGGAATACTCAGCTTATGAATAACATTTTTACCAGCAGAGTTTTCGTTAGACGTAGGGGTAAATGATGGTCTATCTTGACTAGGAGTACTTAATCTATGTTTTCTTCTTCCTTCAATTAATTTGGATAAACAAATTTGGGCCTCATCATCTCTGATACTTTCACGATGTTTAGTTCTAACAATTTTTGCATGTTCTTCAATAGGAGCAAAAACTTCCTTGATCACTAGTTCTTGAAGTTCTCGATTGACTTTAGTGGCACCAACTGTACTTCGAGATCTTTTCGTTCTAGAAGGCAGGCTAATTATTTGGTTTCCTTTATGATCAATTGAATATGTATTCCATAATGATTTAGGAATTATATGGGTGTTGTCATCCAACATGACTTCTGGAGGTAATTCTATGCTATTGTTAAGACTATCATCATCTTTCAGACTATTTTTATGTTTTTTTTCACAATTTTCTTTTAATGTTTGAGGTGTAGAATTTGTGGCGGAAATCACGTTTTGATTGTTATATGAATTTTCAAGTTCATAAACACAATTTTTATAACGAACATTTAAAACGCCAATATATTTTGGCATAAATTTCAATAATTCAGGATGCCTCTCTTCGATATTTTCGTACCAATTATTTTCACGGTTAACTAAAGCTTTACATACAGCACGACGACTAAATCTAAAAATTGCAGTGTGGCCGCCAACTTTGTTTATAAATGGACGCAATTCAACTTTCAAAGGAAATTTTTCAGATTTTTTGATGCCCAAATTATCAAGCTTTTGGGTCCCACTAATGAGTTTGTTGGACAAAGATTTAGATTCTGATTCAACTTTAGTGTTCGAAACTTCATCAATTGGTTTAAAAGTCAGCTTTGATGTCTTGATAGGATGAAGACTTTCAGTTTCAACTATATCAACAGTATTATCTTCTTTGTGATTATTGAGATCAACAATTTCCTTGAGATCATTGACAACAATATTATCATTACTATCCTCAATATCATCGTCATCAACCTGATTTTCATCTTGCTCTTCATCTTCATCTTCGTCATGAGGAATGTGGCCCGCTTTACTAGTATGAGGTACATAAGTAACAAAACGTACAGGTTCCATTTGGTTGTCGGAACATATTGAATTAGAGTTATTATCAGCGTTGGCTTCACCAAACTTTTTATCCCTGATTTCAGATTCATCAAAAGTGGCGTTATTTTGGTTTGTATTTTCACAGACTCCTATAATATCGATATCATGGTCTTCGTCGTCATCATCATCGCCTCCGACATCATTATTGTTATTGTCATCATCATTATCGCTGCTCATGATGGCAAGTTCCGGGGCATTTTTTTCAAATGGTATAATAACGGTCGGTGCTCGTGAAAGATGGCTTTGTATTGAATGACTTCGAAGCGCTCCTATACTTGATTTTGATCTTTTAATTGAATCATTATTAAAGCATTTTTTTTCAAAAACTTCACTGTTGGCGCCTGATACTTGATTATCAGTATCGATTTCCACATCACTAAAATCGTCTTTTGTTTTTGTTGTTTTGGCGTCTTTGTCAGACTCATTGGAATCACTTCTGAATAATCTTAATGACCTAGCAGCTTTACGGCCAACAATGCTCAGTTGTTTTGCTTTACCGCCGGTAGTTTGATTACTAGTACTATGACTTGTTGGTAATGTTGTTGGTACCACTGATTGGTCTCTGACATCCTTTTTTCTAAAATTTTGGTTATTTCCTGCGTGATTCGAATACATTATATGATTATTTAATATGATACATTTGAAATAAGCAGTAAAAAATTGGATTGAATAAAGAGTTTAGTTCTTTAGTTTGCAAAGCAATGATGAAAAAATAAAAATAAAAAAAAAAAGGCTTATCAACTTGACCTTGTATTTGTGCGCAGAAAAATTAATAAAAAAAACACACACACACAAAAAATCAAAAAAAATTAAAAAAATGAAAAAAAAAGAAAAAAAAGAAAAAAAAAAAAAAAGATAAAAGATAAAAGTAAGAACTAAAGAAGAGGTGCTTGTCTAACAAGGAAAAGTAGTTATTAAAGATATGAAGTTCTTGAAAATGTGACAGTGGAAATTTGACAATATCTAATACCTAAATAAAAAGGGTATGTTTTTTGCAAATCTATAATGCAAAGTTGTGTTGTACTATTGCTATCAAATAAATAAGAATAGAAATGAAATGAAAAGTGAAGATAAGTTCTGAAAATTATATTATATTATGGTCCTAAATAGATTATAATTAAGAAACCAACAACAATAACAAATTCAAATATTGAATAACAAATGATAATACAAAGAGAATAACAACCTATAATATATTAATGTAAATGATAGATTGACAAGTGAAAAAAAAAAAAAAAAAAAAAAAAAATAATGAAGAAAATAGAAGCTCTTTTTTTTTTCTCTTCTTCTTCCTCTTCTTCTTCTCTTTCTTTTTTTTTTTTTTTTACCTTAAAATTGGGAATAAGGGTGTGTTCTGCAGTAGGGTAATATTGTCGTTGCACGCCATCGCCTTTCAGCATTATTATGTCATGCATGACTGGGCTCAAAACATTAATAACCATAGTTATTCCCAAACTATTTTGGTACAAAACGTTTAAACAAGCTTTTTGAAAACTTAACTTTCTGTGATATTCAAAAAAATTTAGATGAAAAAAAAAAAAAAAAAAAACGTTGTTTGACAAATTATCTTGATCCAAAAAGAAAAAAGTGAAAAAAAATAAAAAAAAGTGAAAATAAAAAAAAAACAATAAAAAAAAATAAGTGCTGATGTCTATGATGAGGGCACGTTGTGAACGATTTTGGCACCGTAGACACCTTTATTACTATTTACTCTACTGGTGTTTGCGGAACGTTTTTTACCAGGAAGAATAATTAGCAATTTGTATAAGGTAGAAAATAGTTTGATTCCATCTGTTCCATGTTATTTCTCTGATAGTAATGAACATGTGTAATCAGAGTCTTTTGACGTCTTTTGGCTACTTTATGAGTAGAAAAATAGATAAAGACATTTCATTTACTGATGCAAAAGAAAATTCGAATGAAGGAAAAGGTACCGATGTTCGATGTAAGAAATTCAAGGCGATATAGTGTAAACTTTGTTATGTGACTATAAGCTATATATTAGCTGCATTAATTAATCGTTTGAATGCTTTGATTGACTGATCATAAGTCAATATCAACGGCATTGGGTTTCTAATCATAAAGGATTCCAATACGAGAAGCAAGAAAATGAAAAATTTAGAAATATAAAATGCAAGTATAAGAGTGAAGTAGGTATAATTATTAAAAGATGACGTAAGTATAAATTACAAAAGAGAAATAAAAATAAAAATAAAAAAACAAAACCAAAAATAGAACAGTAAAAACAAGCCAACTAAGCAGTTATTGTGACAGGTTTAACTTTCAACTCCTCTGTAGGCTCTTTTAAATCTGTTTGTTTATCTCCATCATTTTCATCTTTAACTGATGAGTTCTTGATAGCTTTTTGTTGTTCCGGTGTTAATAATTTTTGATCTTGAGCTTGTGATTGAGATGCAATATTTCTTTTCGCTGTAGCATTATAACCACTTTCATTACCTCCGACCCATGATTTAAATTGCATTTTAAATCCAGTGAAGCTTGTTATTTCTCTAGGTTTAAGTTGCCATTTTCTAATATTTTTCCCTGACTTGTCTAATTCAAAGGCGCCACTGTTAGTATTATTCATTTGTAAACTTTTTGAATTACCCACACTCATTCCCAGTATTTTAACTCCACCTCCTGTTGCCGCCGTTGTTGAAGGATCTCCTGAAGATGTACCTTCATTATTGATATCATTAGATTTACCACCACGATTGATAGGACCTCCTTTCCATCCGCCTTTCCATCCAGTTTTTTTCGATGTATTTCCATTTGTTGTTGTTGTTGTTGGGGTTGCTGTTCCCAGATCTGCGTACCCAGAAGGGGTCAACCCATCTTGATTTTCTATTGGAGTAGCAACACCACCATTTTCTGAATCAATTATTGGACTATCAACAGTACTGCTAGGTAAGCTATTGGTTCCGTTTGTTGTTTCTGCTTCTAACACTATTGCTTTGAATTTCTTTATTGATTGAGGTGATTTAAATTTTAATTTAACAATCTTGCGCTTTGGAGCTGCTTTTCTCTTTTGAGGCACGCCTCTTCTTGGAGCCATTGTTATAATAATTATGAATAAAGAATTGGAATTGTTGTTTCAGTCTAAATGATAAACTTCCGCTGCTTAGCTTTTCAAAATATTTTTCATCCCAACATTTTGCCAATTGGTTTTTTTCTTTGCTTTTTTTTTTTTTTTATTTTTTTCTTATTTTTTTTTTTTTTTTATTTTTTATTTTTTTTTGTCCTTTTTTCTGTTTTGTCTCTTGTGGTGTGTAAAGTTTTTTTATTTATTTGTTTTTTTTTGACAAATTTGTTGTCGGTTATTTATTTATTTATTTCTTTTTTCACGTAACACCACCACCTCCATTTTCTCTGTGTCTCTTTTGTATGAGCACTGGTCCTTTTTATTCCCATTTTTGACACATGATGTGTGTTTATGTATTTGTATGCAATGATCAAATCTTACTACATTCAAGATTCATTTGTTTTTACCAATTATTGACAAAGTATACTGAGTGTTCAATTATGGGTTGATTGCATCTGCTTCAGCCTATAATTTATTCAGAAAAGAAATATTCTTTCATAGTTTATCCAGTTGAACTGATAACAGCGTATTCCTTCGCCTTTAGTTCTTATTCATTTATATTTTTTAATGGCGTTTTAGCTACCATAACTTGAGATTCTAGTAGTAATACACTCTCAAATTATTCGCAACTTTTGCACGAAATTGGACTCAATCTCCCAATTTTTAGAATGTTAATAGGATATTCAGCCCAAAAAAAAAAAAAAAAAAAAATACAGATGACATTAGGAATAACCAAAACAAGATTATATTGATAAATCCATACAATAAATAGTTAAAGGATGATATAGTTTATATTGAACAATAACGGCAAAGAAAAAATAAATTAGTTAAATATGATAAAAACAAAAAATAGATAGATAAATGAATTAGTTAAATATTATAAAAAAATAGATAGATAAATAAATAATTATTTTGAGAGTAAAACAATCTTTTAAATGAATTTACTCTAACCAGTCAGAATAATAATCAAGATAAAAATCAGGACAATAATTTCAAGAGAAGATAGACTTCTCGTCGATATTCCATAGTTTTTGATCCAACATTGAAATAACATATCAAATGTTGTCTTGAAAATTTCAAATAGAAAGAGAGGAGGTAGTATAAAAAAAAAAAAAAAAAAAAAAAAAAAAAGGGGGAAAGGAATTTCAAAAATTAAAAAAAAAAAAGAGACAAAAAAATGGATAAACCCATTATTTAGTCTTTTTGTTACCATCGACAGGTCTTTCCAAAGCTCTGTAACTGACTTGTAAAGATCCAACCCAAGAAAGACCTTGAATTAAAACATAAGCCAAAAATAATGATACAATAGTGGCACTCAATATTCCGCTACTGAAAAATGTATAAGTTTCAAATAAGCTGCCACCAGTGACTTTAATTTCTTGGAAATCGTTTTCATTGGTAACTTCAACTTGTTTTGGTTTATCCTCATAATCTCCATTACCTTCTTGAATAGTAATAACACTATCTTCTTCTTTAGCTTGTTCAATAAGGTCAGAGAAAATAGAGTTTAATTCTTCCAATTTTTGACTATCAAGTTCCATATCTGAAAAAGAGATATCATTAGTTCCCAATCTTTTTTTATTAATATTTTTTTTGATAGCAGCAACATCATCATCATTGCTTGAAGATGGAATAAATTGGACAATGATATTATTGTTTTTGTTGTTTAACAAATTAGACTCAAAACTTTCGATTGAAGCTTCATCAAGATCATCAACAACAATCAAATTGTCATTTTCACCAATAGAATCGATTTTATGGATAGAAACAGTTTTGAAGTCTTCTTCTTCCCATTCTCCAATGTTTTTATTACGATTATAATTGTTGCTTTTATAAAGAACTTTACTACTACTGCTGCCACTCTTTGATACCCAATTTTGGAATCCAGCAGATGAGCTAACCACATCGAATAAAGATTTATCAAATTGGTAAATAACGGTTTTTCGTGTGGTGGAGTACGCAACTGAAAACATTTCGATATTATCCCTCAAATCTTGTTCATCAATATAGTGACGAAGTTTCTTTACACCATTATCAAATTCTGGTGATTGAATATAAACTGGTCCACTATTGCTGAAACCTGCCACCAATGAAGCAATGGATGATGAAAGTATCAATAATTTTTGAAAATACATTATTGTTGAAAGAGTTATAAAATTTTTTGATTCAATTGATTTTCTTTTCCCCGTTTAAGAAGTATACAATTGATAGTCCTTCATATGGATGGATAAAAAAAAGTAGTTTTTCTTAAAATACAAGAAAAAAACACATTTATTTTTGGTTTAATTTTTCTGTGATGTTTTTCGGGAGAGTATGTGGTGCGTTTAGATTTTTTGATAGAGGCAGTGGATGGGATTATCAACTATAGTATGAATGGAGATCAATACTTTATTGATAAATTTCTTCGTTCTAAAGAAATAATAGGAATTAATAAATGAAAAAAAAAAAAAAAAAAAAAAAAAAAAAAAGACTGTATCGGGTCCCTTTTTGTCATGTTAAATGTTTTCATTACTCTATTTGATCAATTCAAGATTTTTCGCTTATATAATATGTTATCTGCATATCAATTATTTTGAAATTACCTTCTATTCAACTTTTCTAGTTATTTTGCCTTCCAAGAGGACAAGTCAAACTCATTTGGCAATTTGAAAAATTGCACTGCTTCTCTATGTAACAAAGTAAAACTTAATGATTTCACACATCGAATATATATTTTGAAGTAAAAAGTACTCACTCAGGGTCGATTTGTGGACGCAAATGAATATCGAATTTACATAAAAATAATAGTTTTCCCACCAAGTGAATAAAATAAATAATCGATGCAAGATTTCAGTTACTTTACAAGAATGTTTGTGTAAAGATTCTACACTACCGGTGGTTACTTTCATATTCACAGTACCCCCTAGAAAGTAGTTACTTTTTACAGCTCTTTTTTTTTTTTTTTTTTTACAAATATTGTGAAAATATTTTAATTTGATATCAAGATAATTGAAGAGTAAGTATTTCGATCATTTCTAATTTCTTCACTATTAGAACCTTTGTTACATGAATGGTATGAAAATATAGTCATAAAGCTTCGGCAACAGCTGTAATTCAATGCAGCAAATGACACTAGTGGTGTCACAGAAAGCTTGGAAAACACATGGAACCTCAAAGATTTCATCATCAAACTCTCTGTTTTCTTTGCAGAACATGGCAATGTTATTAGGGTCTATACAGTTAGATAAATCTGAAATCATAAGTTCTAGTTAGTTTTGGTTCATGCTTACTGTGTAAACAGGCCAATCACCTGTGATAGTGGTTGTTAATGTAAAACTCACATTCAAAATATTGCTGCATCGACGCCCTTTGGCCGTCAAACAGTTGAATGAAATTTGATTATATCATTCAACCCTACTAGGTGCCCCTATGCATAGGGAAAATTGCACTAGCGCAGCGCTAAAATTGATATTAAGGTGAAGTAGTACGCACATACATGGTGTGGGCAAACAAACACTTCAATAGAAAACACTTCAATAGTAGCGCGATGTCACTTCCTAAAAGAACAAAAATTCAAAGAAAACACGACTTGAAATAATCGAAAAGTGAAAGAAAACATGTATCACCAAAAAAAAAAAAAAAAGAGTTCCTCGTTTTTGGTTCATATCTGAGAACACTACTGCCATGTGAAGACTAAAATCCTATCTATACCAATATTATATAATAAAAATAAATGAATATAAAAATAAATTTCTTAAAAAAATGAAAAGGAATATGAAAGATTTGAAGAATTGATGAAATTTTGAAAAAGACAAAGAAAAATGGTTGTTTTTTTCATAAGAGAACAAAAAGAATTTTTTTTACATTTGGATGGACAAAATCACATTTGAATGAAAATTTCTTGAAGATTCTTATACCAAAATAGGAATAAATAATATATTTAAAGGGTCTCACACACTCAATAAGCAAAAAGTGCATGAAAATTTACCGTTAATGCACCTCTTGCAGGGTTTTTTTCTTTTTTTCAACATTAGATTTTTATCCATAAATACAGATTCAAAGTTGTTCATTTCAACATCCCTAAAAGATCAAGATATAACTTGCAGAGATTCAAATAGCAGTATTATCAGGTCATACACATCTTGCAATACTTTAAGACTAAATTTCACACTCGCTGATGAAATAAAAACTGTACTTCTAGTGCTTTTGGTAGCAATAAATAGCTCAGAAAAAGCTGTTACAATATAAAAAACTTTCAAACAGGCTTTTCTTAGGTCCATTTTATAAACTCAGAAAGATCTTATGATATCTATTTACACCTCAACTGATTATGAGAAGCAGTGAACTAGGAAAATTACCATAAATTGTCAAGATTTTTTTTCGAATCAACAAGTTAGCTATTATTATTCTATTATATTAAAAATCATCATTCAAACGTGCATTGATTAAAATCATATCTGATTGAAATTTATCGATTTTCACATCATAATTTCGTATGCATTCTGCACCTAAAGAATATGTTAATTTTGGAATAAACCCCAATTTTTTCTTGAGTGAGATTTCATAAACTTCAAATACTTCTTCCAAAGTCCGTTGTTTATGGAAACTAGATACAAAATCTTGAATCTTTTGAGCTCCATTTTTAGTTAAAAGACTGCAATCTGAATTGAATTGAATTTTAATTGTCACCGTTTTTGTGGGGATCAGGAACTGTCGAGATGGTGATGGCGATGGGGAAGATAAATTTGAAATAGATGTGGCGTTAGTAGAGACAGATCTGTAACTTTTTCCTGTCAGTATAACCGATCCATAATCACTGGTGTTCAAGAATTTTGTAGGAGTTGTCATTGAAAAATTGTTATTCTTATTATTGGTGGAGATCTGAGGATTTGAAGAGCAAGAAGGAAATTTATTATTATTATTATTATTATTATTATTGTTGTTGTTGCTAGGATTTGATAATTGCAAAAAATTGTCATCATCATTTAACATAAAATTCAGACTAGAGTTTGAAAAAGAAGAAAACGAATTTTGTCTCATTTTGGGATAAAATTTTTTCGGGTCGTTGATGAGCCAATTCATAGTATTTTCTGTCAAATCTTCACTTGGTGGAATTGTATGGGATTGGGGAAAATCAATTTTGGGGTGCTCAGTTCCAAGATCATCATCAAATTTTGTTGATATTCTAACTTTCTTATCATTGCTTAATTTACTTTCACTATTTATTTTGTTTTGATTTGCATTTAAAGTTGAAGATGAGAAGCTAGTTCTCAAAGAATTATTATTAATATTAGTGGTGATATTCATATTGCTCAGCCAATGTGTTAACTTGTTGTTCTCTAAGATATAGCCATCATTATTTGTTTTTATTTTATTATTAATGTTTATATCTTTCTGCTCATCCAAACATTCCAATATGTCTTCTTCTAATGCAGTAATTTCTCCTGAATCTAATAATATTTGACCATCTAAATCGCTTTGTCCATCATAAACCATTCTTAATTGACTCTTCAATTCTGTATAATATTTTCTAACTCTTCTATTGACTTCTAGTATTTTTTTAAATTTCAAACACATTCTCAATCTCTCAGTTTCACTTATTTCTGATCGTTGTTGTAATTGGGCAACTTTATTTTCTAAGCTAGAATTCAAATTACAAAGCAGATTGTTTTCTTTAACCAATGATTCATTAAGTTTTTGAGATTCCAGAAATTTTGTTTGGAAATTTGTCTTTTCATGATTAAGCAGCTGAACTTGCTGTCTTAATTGGATTATTTGTTGAGATAAAGTTCCTCTAGTTTGCGATTGTTTTGCCAACAATAGAGCAGCTTGACGTAAAACGTCAGGCATTTCGTCTTCATTAGCGATAACACTCATGATGACAATAATAAAGAATAGCTATTATTTACTGTTTTGAAGAAGATATATATAAAAAAAACATAGCTACAAAACTCATTCCACAAGTTTTCTTCAACAAGTAATATACTATTTGTAAAAATAAAGACATCCATATCCTTAAAAAATTTAAAACAAAATCGTTTCATGTGAGTTTTGTCCTAAAGGAAAAAGAAAAGCCATTTTTTTTTTTTTTTTTTTTTTTTATTTTTATTTTTTTTTTACAAGACAAAATTAGAAAATTAAAACGAATAGTAGTTGTAAAATCATCAAAATTTGAGCTTCAAATCTGTTAAAAAATATACAACAATAAAAGCTAATCTTACACACAACAATTATAAATAATCCCATTCATACTGTGCACAGAAGCCCTCCCTCGCCTTTACAACAAAAAAAAATCTCAAAAAAAAAAAAAAGGTTAAAAAAGAATTTGATTATAAATAGAATTTCATCCTAATAATAATAATTTTAGCATATCTCATGAAATAAATAAAAGATAAATATTGATAATGCTCGATGTATGTTTTATTTCATGATTAGCATATCTTCTGTACAGAGATTAAAATTTATTTCGTATTTCTAATTGGAAGAAAAACCAAAAAAAAAAAAAAAAAAAAAACCAAAAAAAAACAGCGGGAACACACAAAATTACAAAAAATTAAAGCACCAACAAAAAAAAAAAAAAAAAATTAAAATAAATAAGGGGTACTTATTGACAGCCTTTGGAATTCTTCAATTTATTATTTGTCTTGTTTCATACTTGTTATCAGCTTACTAACCCCTGAATGAATAGAATATCAAGAACTTGATCAAATCTACTCGAAAAAACAACAACAAAGACCGTGCCGCTACAGTCACTGTTTCTGAACCCATCACAAATTCAAACATCATGGTGAATGATATTTCTAATTCCATGGCAAATGTCACAATTAATCATCCTATTGTCCAAGAACCTCCTAAACCATTGGATAAATATCAAAAATTATTGGATATGAATTATAGTTATAGTTATTCAAAAAAAGGAGAACCTTTAGGAGAAGGGGCTTTTAGTATTGTTCTTCAAGGAACAAATAAAAGAATAACACCAAATGAAGATGTTGCAATTAAAATCATTTCTAAAAAGAAATTGGATGAAAAACAAAGAAGATCTGTGACTAGGGAAGTAGTCCTTTTAAAAAGATTACAACATTGTAATATTGTGAAATTTGTTGATTTTTTTGAAGATTCTAATTATTATTATATTATTCAAGAACTTTGTGGAGGTGGAGAAATTTTCAATCAAATTGTTAATTTGACATATTTTAGTGAGGATTTAAGTCGTCATGTTATTTGTCAAGTAGCAGAAGCAATAAAATATTTACATAACCAAAGTGGAGTGGTTCATCGAGATTTGAAACCAGAAAATTTATTGTTTGATACAATTGAATTTGTGCCTTCCAAAAATCCAATGGGTAAATTAAGAAAAAGTGATGATGCTAATACAAAACTCGATGAAGGTGAATTTATTTATGGTGTTGGTGGTGGTTATATTGGAAGAGTTACATTGGCAGATTTTGGATTATCAAAACAAATTTGGGAAGATAAAACTAAAACCCCATGTGGAACTGTTGGTTATACTGCACCAGAAATTGTAAAAGATCAACGTTATTCTAAAGAAGTTGATATGTGGGCTCTTGGTTGTGTACTTTATACATTATTATGTGGTTTCCCTCCATTTTATGATGAAAAAATTGATGAATTAACTGAAAAAATTGCCAAAGGTCAATTTGAATTTTTAAAACCATGGTGGGATGAAATTAGTATAGGTGCTAAAAATTGTGTTTCTCGTTTGCTTTGTGTTGATAAAACTCATAGATATGATATCAATAGTTTTTTCCAAGATCCATGGATAAAAGAATTTTTAAGAAAATTACCAAAAGATAATAAAGGTAATCATATTTATACTGGATTTGATGCTAGAAAGGCAAGAATGAAATCTTTAGTTAATAATTCCCATTTCTTACCTTATTCTCCTTCACTAGCTTCACCAGCAGCTATTCAAATGAAAGATGCTTTTGATGTTAGTTCTGCTTTGCATCGTCAAAATGCAGAACGCGGTTTAAAAGAACAAGTAAGAATGTCTCAATTGATTCCTGAGGAAGATGAAGAAGAGGAAGAAGAAGAAGATTATGGCTATCAATTTGCCCCTCAGCATCTTAATCCTGTCGGAATCATGGATTTGAATTTAGCTGAATCGAGCATTATGCGGAGAAGAAAAAATGATGTGCAAGTATGATTGGTATGATTATCATAGAATACATCTTCCATACCAAAAATTCGATACAATTGAAGATACAAATATACCGATAGAATATACAGGAAATCTTGCATTACATATAAAATATGATTTTTTTTTTTTTTTTTTTATTCTTTTTTTTATTCTTTTTCTTCTTACATGTGTTCTTTTTTTTAATTGTTATTTTGATTTTTATTAGTCTTTTATTTCGTTCATGTGTTTTCATTTAAAGCTCCTGGTTATTATTATTATTATTACTTTTACTATTACTTTTATTATTGTTACAAATGGTTTTTTTTTTTTTGTCCTTTATTTATTTATTTATTTTTTTTTTTTTTTTTTTTTTTTTTTTTTTTTTTTGTAATTAAGTAATTTTTTTAATTTTTTTTTTTTAAATTTTAATCATTGGATAAAAAAATAATTAAAACAATTTTCAGTATCTTCTAGAATATAGAACAAAAAAAAAAAAAAAAAAGAGAAAAAAAAAAGGAAACCATTAAAATGGTGTCCAAAAAATGACAACAAGAAAAACACACACACGCACACACACACACACACACAACTAGAACCAATTTAAACAAAAATTTAATGAAAAGAAAACAAGTGATTATTTAAAAAACGGAAATAATTAAATTTGGTTTGTTTTGGATTCTCAACAAATCTAGATTCGTTAAAAACACTTTTATTTCGAATATCATTTTGATCATCATCAATAGTCGACGAAGAATTGAATTTGAAAATATTAGATGAAGTTTTTTTCAAAGAATTTGATTTTGATTCAACATTTTTATTATTATCATTATGATTTGAAAGTTTTTGAAACAACCCCCAAGATTTTCTATTGAAAAATTTTTTCTTGGTAGTGATAGTTTCAGAAGGTTCTATTTTTGGAAATAATGGACTACTATCATTATAATCATCAAATTGACTACTAAAAATCAAGACATTTTTGCGATAATTAGGACCTTGAACCGTTTTAATTGAATCTGGGAAAGATTTGATTGAATTTTTTTCCTTTTTTTCTTCTTCATCATCATCGAAAAAAAATAATTTTTTTCTAGTTATTGTTGGGTTCCGAGTTGGTGGTGGTTGATTAATGGAAGTAGTTGATAAAATTTCATCACCTGCTTCATATCCACTATCATAATCAAAGAAATTGTTTTCATTTGAAGTAAATTTTTTCTCTGGTTCTTGTTGATAATTATTCGTTTCACTGATGGTTAATTGATAAGAAAATTGAAGTTTATTCATATCTTCATCTTCATTATCGCTTTCTTTATAAAGAGATTCAATATCTACGTCTTCATCAATTTCTTGTTGTCCAACATCATCATCATCTGAATCATCTGAATCATAATCAATCACATAATGTTCACGATTACTATTATAAACAGGAACATTATTTCTAGCGGTAATCCAATTGTCATTCAAATATAATTGAGGATGTTTAGTGAATGCATTAAGAAGTGAATGGGGTCTTTCTCTTTGATGTTGAGGTTGGCGATAATTTTGAGGGTCAGAAATAATTTCAAATTTTTTTTGATGATCCAAAAAAATTGAACTATATTTGCTAATACTAGGTATTTCTAGGTTAGGTATTTCTATGCTTGGGACACTAAAAAGACTGGTTGTATCATTAGAAGAGGGCATTTTCTAACACTAAATAGTAATAACTGATGAAGAAAAAGGTTTTAATTTTTTTTCAAAAAACAAAAAATAAAAAAAAAAAAGAAGTATACATGTTGTTTTTATAGACCTATGATGATCAGTATTACAAGCCTAAAAGGAAAACAGGCAACCTTAATAAACAAAAGTTGGACAATTTGAGACTTGATGAGGAAGATATTTAAAAGTTGATCTGGTGGATCAATGTATCATAAGACTTGCCAAAAAGGATCCTTATTTATTTTATTATTAGCAGTAATGATGTAAATTAAAATGATTACCAGCCATTCCTTTTTTTTTGAAAAAAAATAATAATAAGTATTCATTATAAAATTCTTTTTTTATTTCCCGTTTTATATATTTAGGGAATATATTTAGGGAAACCACTTTTTTATTAATAATTAAAAAAACTTTTTGACACATCAGTTTAAATTTGACACATGTGATGCATGGTAATGCAAGCGTCCCCGATCACTGCACATTCTGCTCAATAGTAATAATATCTCTTCTACTATTAAAAAAAATAAGAATATGAAGTCTTTGGACTCTGAATCTCATATAGAGTATAAGTTTATACTGAATTGTTAGAAAAAAATAAAGAATTCATTATAAAATTTGTTTCTGTTGGAAAGTATCAGTTGACAGCTTTTTCTGCGAGTGTATGCAAGGGACATTTTCTTCATCGATGTATAATCCAAATCTATAGATATTGATAATTATTAAAAAATAAAGAATAATTTGAATTGTATGTATACAATTCTTATAATATTACAAAATGTATCATAATAATAAAAACATTTCAAGCAGATCAAAAGCAAAAAGAAGAATCTTTCATTTAACATAATAAAGTTTCAAGAAAAAAAAAAAAAAAAACATACATGTAACATAAAAAAAGGGAAAGCAAAAAATAGAAGAAAGAAAAAAAAAAAGATGAAAAAAAAAAAAAAAAGAGAGAGAGAAAAAAAGAACATCATTCAACTTTTATCACCAACTACTGGTTCATCTTGTTCATGAATTTTTGCAGATATTTGTGATTTAACAACGTGTAATTCTTCAGGATGATCTTCTTGATATTGATTCAATTTATAACTTTGACCAGTAATGTCCCAATAAAGACCTTTTAAAGTTAACCAAATTGCTTTACGACCTTCGACTAATGGATAAATACCCACGGCAAAACCAGTGAAAAAAATCCAAATAAAACAAACAACAATCCAACCAGTGAAGAATTTTTTAGAAAAAACGTATCCGGTACCATACATTGGCATTGGCCAAAGAATTAATAATGCCAAAGTTAAAAATAAACAAATATAACCCGCTTTTTTAGAGGCCAATCTTAAATGTTCCGATTCTGCGGCTAATAATTCTTGTTTAAGTTCATGAGCTTTAGCAATTTCGGCAACATAAGTAGAAACTGGAGCAATTTCCATTGGATCTTCATCTCCTTTATTCTCAACATCATGAACAACTGGACTTTCAAGAGCTTCCATGATTTCTTGAGTTTCATCAACAGACTTGATATTTTTCAAGATATTAAAATCGAAATTTTGAGGTTTAAAGATAAGAGTCAAAACTGGAATGAAAATAAGAGGAGACAATAAAGCAACAACATTACCAATCAACATTGGATCATCAGCAAAAGTGTTTTCATAAGTGACTGAACCTTGTAAAGATTTTGTTGCCCCTAACCAACTGGCAACAGCACAACAAAGACCTAAGATTGGTGACCACATTGCTGCTTGTTTATTTTGATGTTTAGATAATAAAGTTCCCATATATGGAATGACAGCTGAACTAATTATGATTCCCATTAATTCATAAAGATAACCCATTGAAACCCCGGCATAATAAAGTCCAGTTGAAAAACCTGCCATTGCTAAAGCAAATGCGATAACTGTGAAATGAGATGAACGAATCAATGTTTTACCACTAGCCTTTGGATCAATATATTCTCTATAAATATCATAAGTGAAAATTGAAGAAACAGCAATCAATTCAGCAGACATGGCTGAAGTAACGGCCATGAAAACAATTACCAAAACTGCACCAGCACCACCTTTACCCATAACTGCAGTAGCAGCATTTGGTAAAACAAGACCTGCAGAAACTTGATCAGCAGTCATTCTATTTGGATAAGTTGGGAAAGCTGGGGTATCTTCCAATGCAAGAGCAGCAAGTCCACCAATAACACTAGTGAAAAATGGAAGAATAAACCAAGAAAGACCACCCAAAACATAACCAGGTAAAGCAGAAGCAGGAGAAGAAGCAATTGCTTTACTTGTATAACCTGTGTCTAAAAACACAGTTCCGAAATTACCAACAATATTAATGACAAAGAAAATACCACCTGATCTAGATTTCATGGTCAAATATGATCCATTAGAATTACCAGAAACTGGGGTTTCAAGACCACGTTTAACCACCAATTCCCAAACTGCTCCTGGAGAACCCAATTTATCACTAACTGCAAACACATTGAATCCAAGGGTCATAACAATAACTACAATAATCACTGTATGAATATAATCTGTAAGAAAAGTGGCTTTTAAACCCCCAAATAATGTATAAACAGTGACACCCAATGGTAAAAGGAAAATAGCAGCAACGGTATTCATTCCAGTTAAATCACTAATAGTAGCTGAACCACCGGTCAATAACATTGCAGTGACAATAATGTTAGTAGCTATGGCAAAAAACATGAAAACAAGATGAGTAGCAGTACCATAACGAGCTTTAATGACTTCCAAATAAGTGTGGGCATTAGGGGCCAATTGTTTCAATTTGATTGCAACATAAGCAAATAAAACAATTTGAACGGTAGCTCCTGAAGCATAATAAAAACTTCCACTGATTCCATTTTTATAAACTTGAGTGGTTGATTGTAATAAAGTTGCACTCCAACACCAAGATGATACAACAGCACAACTGATTAAACTAGTTTTAACAGATTTACCAGAATTTGCAAATTCTTCAGCTGTCATAATTTCTTTATGATATCTTTTAAGAGCCATTGTGGTGAGCACCATCCCGATGGAGAATGCAAGCCCAACAACTATAACCACAATGTACCCAACTGCTTGGGATAAAGGAGGATCACCGTTTGCCATTTTTTATAGTGGTGAGTCGAAAGAAAAAAGAAAAAAAAAAAAAAAAAATAATTGTTTGAAACAAATTTTAATTAAAACGAATAATATTTTTTCAATAAACAAATTCAATAAAGAAAAAAAAAAGAGATGATGGTTTATTTTATATTAATAGAGATGTGCAATTTCTTTCTTTTTTTTTATTTTTTTTTTTTATTTTTCTTTTTTCATTATCGGTGCATAGGCAAGATAGCGCAGTGCAATGTGCTAAAATGCAAGAGTGCTGTATATGTGTCATACATAAATATGCATTTCGAAACTGGCTTTATTTTATTTTTATTTTTTTAATTTTTTATTTTTATCATTAACAATTACTTGATATTTTTTAAAATGATTTTAAACAATTTATCTCGCCGTTTTAATTTGTAATTTTCGGCTACAAGTAAGATTAGAAAATAAAGATTACAGAATAGAAAATAAAGATAAAAGAATCTTTTCATTTTTATTTAATATGCTATATATATATATATATATATATATATATTTTAAAATGAAGAGTTCTAGATTCCCTGTTATTTTAGGCTGTTTTTTGTTTTAAATATTCCTTTCATACCTTGAAACTTTATAGATTGTACTAATTTTGATTATATCTATGATAAGATGAGAGAGGGAGTATCTATCACCATCACCCATTAATTTGTTTATCTTGATACCACACACTAAAAAAAAAAAAAAAAAAAAAATACCCTTAAGTTTCTGACACCGAAAAAAAAAGCAAAAAAAAAAAATAAAAAAGAAATCAAGTAATTAACTAAATTAATAATTTTTAGGATGATATACGTTTTGTACTTCAATTTTGTATCAACTTATTTGCCATATATATATATATATTTTGTATATTAACTGTCCACTATTTGTATCCTTTATAGTGGCTCTGATGTTTTACGCCGTAAAAAAAAATTTTTTTTTTGACGGACCGTAAAAGTCGCATAATTCATTTTTACCACGCAAAATTTCATTCAATGACTAACTTATTGTTTTTCGCCGTAGTACTTTCTTTGATATATTATATATTTGTACATATAAGTAACATGATTATTAAATCAAATGCAGTGGGGAAAAAAAAATGTTAATACTTTCAGCCTTCAGTAGGTTTTTGAAAATAAATCTTTTAATCGCCGAAATTTCGGCGAGGAATCTTGTCATTCCGTCACACACCCTTTTTTTTAAATGTTTTGGAACTTTTAAATATTATATTCATATATATATATATTTTATTTTAGATTATACAAGAGAGAAAGAAAAAAAAACAAAAAAAAACAGTTAATTGCAATAATTTTTCATTAATCATCATCTTCACCAATTTCACCATATCTCCAGAAATTAGTTTTTTTGTCCTTTGCTTGTTTTTGTAAAGTTAACAATGGTTTTTGTTCATCTTTTTGATCCCAACTTTCCAATTTTTTATTAACAATTGCCCAACCTTCTTGAACCAATTGTTTTTGAATTGACAAAGTAGGATCAATACGAACTTTTTCTGGGTCATATAAAGTGACTGCAAATCCAATATCGGAACTTGGTCTAATTTTGTCAATACGAGCAATAAGAGTTTTTGATTCATCATCTCCAACAATGGTTTGAGTCCAAAAATCTAATGCATCATCCCAAATATCTCTAACTGCTGATGAAGAAGGTAAATCAACAAGTGACAATTTTGCATTGAAACCTTGAGGTTCCAATTTTTCAACACCAAATTGTGGAGGTAATTGACGTAAATTATAACGAGAAAGTTCTTCAACATCACCGTAATCTAAATTGAAAATTTTGAATTTTTTGTTATCTTTATTAAAATCAACCACTTTACCACGGTAATAATTTCCATCAGAAAATTCTGCACTAACTAAATCACCTTTTTTAGGAGCTTTTTCCAAATCTTTAGGATAAGATGAAGAAGAGGATTTACTAGTGCTAGAAAATTTGATTGGTTGATTGGAATGGAAAACTTGAAATTGTCTCATAAAATCAACTAATTTTTCACTATTGGAATTGACTTTTTGAAAAGAAATTGTACCATTATCGGAAATTCCAAATACTTTAATATCATAATATTCAGGAGTTAATGATGTTTGTTTCAAACTTTCTTCAACTTCTTTAACATTAGCAACCGATTTTTTTTCACTATCATGCCAAATACCCAATTTTTCAGTCATTGCCTTTTGTTCTGCTTCTTCCAATTCATTAGCAAATTTTGTTTGTTGAAGAGAACTTTCATAAATTTCGTAAAAACCTTGATTTAATAAATTGATTTGTAAAGGCAAACTTTGACTTGGTAAATATAAATTACCAATAAATCCACCCAATTTATCAACGTTATAAACATCAACAGTAACATCTCTCTGTAATGCTTTTTTGGTGACAAAATCTAAAGCAGCTTGTGTCAATTTAGAATCCTTGGATTGTTTATTATTACTCAATCCTCCAAGAATCAAAATCAATTTGACATTTTCACTAGGAATTAAAACACTAAATCTATGAGGAGCAAAAATATGATCGACTACAGCAGGAATTCTAGTTCTTCTAGATAAAGTTGTCAACCAAGTTTGAGCATGACTTGAATTTACACTAGCATCAGCAACTCTTGAAGCTGGTGGTAATTTACCATTCATACCTTTTTTTTCAACAATTGCCTTTTGTTCCAATTCGACCAATAAATCCCAATTTGGATTTTTAGCATCATCACCTTTTTTATGTCTAATAACTCCGGCCCAACCAGATTTGACAATTTCTTCACATAAATCAAGTTGTTTGTATAAAACACTAACCAATAATCTTTCATCAAATTGATCTGATTTTGGACGAATTCCATCAACAGTTATTTGAACATGTTTTCCAATGATTCTTTTTCTAAGAAATTCTTTAGCAAATGGAACAAATGGTGCTTGTAATGGATCATTTTTTCTTGGGGCACGTAATGAAGATAATTGAACAGTATATTCTTTGTCTCCTTCTTTGGTCAAAATTCCAATGGTATCTGAAGAAACAACTTTAGAGACAATAACATCATGATTAGAACCAATGGTGAAACCTGCAAATGCCCCACCAATTTGCTTAGCAATGACAGCAGAACCACTATTTTTCCATTTTCCAAATTGTTTAACTTTTGCCATTCTTTCAGCAGCTCTTAATAATTTCATTTCTTCAGCTCCAACCATTGTACTTTGCCAATCAACAACTTCTGCAAACCCATTTTCTAAAATTTTTTCAGAAATTTTGCCATTTGGATGAATGATTTTACCAATTAAAACGTTATTAGCAGATTCACCAACAACAGAGATTTTAATATTTTGTAACAATAATTTTTGTTCAACAAAAGTTTTGGCTTCATTACCAAATGGTTCAGATTCACTATCGACACCTGAAGAAGATCTTGGTGATCTAATACCAGCAATTAATACTGGACAAATGACATGTTTATATTTGGAGACCAAAAAACGGACTAATAAACGGTCACCACTGATGACTTTTTCAACAATTGAATCGATTGGATTGGATTTAGATTCTTCAATTTCATCAAAAACTAATTCTTTTTCAATTGTTGGTTTATTTTTATGACCCCATAAACCCAAATTTTTTTCTTGAGCTTTTGATTGAATAATTTTATAAGATTCATAAACTTCTTCATCAATTGGGTCGGAAGTTTCTTTTAATTTGACAATCCCTTTTGATAAAAGATCTTCAATTAAACTTTCGAATTTTGGGGATCTTAAATCTCCAAATTCTCTTTTGACATTATTTAAACCTGGAAGAGAATAAAGGATTTTGAATTGAATTGGTTTACCAATGATGAAATTTCTCAAATATTCTCTAGCTTCGAAAGAATATGTTTCATTGTTAGATAATCTTGGGGCTTGGACATAAGCTAATGATAATTGACGTTCTTCACTTGGTTTATTAAGTGGAGTCAAGATTATGGTATCAGCAGAGAGAATTGATTTAACTCTACCAGAAAAAACTGGGGCAGCGGCAGGCATTTTTATTTTATTTTTTCAAAAGGTATTGAAAAACAAAGAAAAAAAAAAAGAAAAGAAAAGAAAAGAAAAGAAAGAAATTAATTGAAAAGAATTGAAAAGAAATGAAAAGAATTGAAAATAATACAAATAATCAACAATCTTTCACTAATTCTTGTAAAAACATAAACTCATTAGGTGGTCGAAATCAAAAAATTTCCAAAAAAACACTTTGAAAAGTTGAGTGCAAGTAGTAAGACGGTGCTCGTAATTTTGTGAATAGGAAAAGCAGTGTCGCTCCAAAATCATGGATTTATTAAGAACATCAAAGGAATTTAATATAAAATATATATAGTTTAAGGAATAAAGAAATAGAAAATAATAATTTTGAAAATGGAATAAAGAGATAGAAAATAGTAGTTTTGAAAATCTGGAATTAAGCAATAAATTTTTTTGAAGAGCTTCATAAGATTGGGAATCATTAATAATAAATAAATAATACCATAAATTAATAATTTGAAGACAGTTTGTCTCAGGTTGAAGCCTAATCATATGTAATCTCTTTTGAAATCAGACCTGATTAATATAATTGAGAAGCTCTTCAATAAAGTAGATCCAAAAACTTTTAATTTGCCCTCGAAGAAGAAAAATGACTTGAATGACTTACAACAACTATGATAATGTAAACAAGATTCAATAGTATTCAAACTATGTATAAGGCACGACAAATGATCACTTTAGGAATAAATAGAGAATTTGAAACGTAAACATGGGGAAAAATATAACAAAAGGATGGATGAAAGGGTATCATTAAGTTGCAGTGACAGCATGTGTGCTGTACTATTATAATAGAATAAAAATGAAAAGTAAAAGCCAATACATAGAGCAAATTAACAAGAAAAGAAAAGAAAGAAAAAAAAACAAAATTTTGCCAACAAAAAGAATAACTAGCAGTGGAAAAGGAATTAAAAATTGGATAAAATGCAAAAATCAATAACTAAATGCAAAAATCAAAAAGGGAAAAAAAAAAAGCAGGCACACACACACACACACACAGAAATACTATGACAAAAAACAAAAGAAAGCAGGTAGATGGAGGGGGAAAAAACAATTAACCATTAAAAATTAGCAACAAGAATAAGTTGTTACCAAGGTGTTATCTTTGGTGACATCAATTGTTGAAGGTCGACTTTTTTTTGATTGTTGACTATACTTATCCTCACTATTACTATTATCATAATCTTCTTCATCATCATCTTCTTCTTCTTCACCTTCATCATCATCATCTTCTTCATCTTCTTCATCGATTTCTTGATCTTGTAATCTTGGATAATCATCATCACTACTATTATTACTTAAACTTTTTCGAACACATTCACTAATAAATGTTCTAAATAAAAATTTGACATCATCATGATATTTAGCACTAACTTCATAATAACCAGCAATTTTGACTCTTTTTTTCGAATAATTTTTTTTCATTTTTGTAGCAAATTTTTGTAAATCTTCAATAAATACTTGCCTTTGATCCATTGATTTATCTCTTTTATTTCCAACAACAAAAAAAACCAAATTTTTCAATTTATAACTAGTATTTTCGATGCATTCATTCAACCAATGATCCAAATCTTCAAAAGTTTTTTTATTATTTATATCATATACCAACAAAATTCCTTGAGTATCCTTATATAAAGATGGGGTTATTGTTCTATATCTTTCTTGACCTGCAGTATCCCATAAAACAATTTTGAACAATTTATTATCCACATCGACCAATTTGACTTTTAAATCCACTCCAATTGTTGTTTTTGAATCGAATTCATCAAAATAATTATCGGAATATCGAATCAACAATGCACTTTTCCCAACTCCTGCGGATCCAATCAATAGTAGCTTTAAAGAAGGAATGTTTTCATCATCCAATTTTGTGTCATAATCTATCAACATACTTCTTCTAACTCCATTCCTTATTCTTGCTTTTGAAGGACCTACCGAATCGAATGCCGAAGAATGGAAAAATGGTGGTGATGTAGGAATTCTAGATGAATTCGGCTGCATAGTTAATGATAATATTCCTGGGAAAAAAATGATTACCGAGTTTTTTTTCTTTTTTCTACTTTTTTTTTTATTTTTTTTTTTTTTTTGAAAAGTGTTTGTCTTTTATTCTTTTGTATCTCAAAAAAAAAGAGAAAAAGATAGGAATTGAAGGGAGTCTCGGGATAGTTATTATGTGTATACCAAGAAGAATGAAGTATTGAATTTTAAGATGATCCAAACCATATAATTTTTTTTTTTTTTTTTTTTTTTTTTTTTAAGCTGATTATATTATGTGTATCCGAAATTTTTCTTTTTATTTGTACCGGTTATAATGTATTTGATTTTAACAATGGAAATTGATATATTTATATATCAATATTTGTATCAGAATATATGATGTGGTGAACACTTTCTTTTTCCTTTTCTTTGGTTTCCTTTGTATTTTATTTATTTTGATTTGTGTCTTTTTTTTTTTATTTACTTTTTTTATTTTATTTTATTTTTTCAATTTTTTTTTTTTTTTTTTTTTTTCGCCCACCCAAAAAATGGAGTGCGTTGAGATGTTTTGTTTCCCTCAAAAACATTGTATTTTGGCCAATAATTAATTTAAATATAATTAACCAATTTTGCTTATAAATGATAAATAATTATTATTGTAAAAATTCCTTTCCAAACAATAAATTTCCTTCTTAAATTGAATTGAAGAGAGAAAAAAAAAACAGCAAAAAAAAATTGAATTCCGTGCTCATAGGGAATAGTTCCCTGCACACATATTTAATCAAGAAATCTCACCAAATCCTAAAACAAACAGAAGATTATAAAGGAACCAATGACACTGACCTAAGGTTATATAAATGAATGATTATATAAATGAATGATTATATAAATGAATGAAGCTACAATGGTACTCATATAGTATATTATATTAAAGGTTTTGGGCAAAAAGTACACGAAGATTTATCTTTTCTTCAAAATCTACTGAAAAAAAAAAAAAAAAAAAAATCAATTGTTTTAGTAAAAGCTAGTAAATAATATGAAGATTGTATAAATATAATTAAGATGAAGATTAAAAAGAAGAAAAAAAATCATGTGTGCATAATGAATCGTTCCCACAAACAGAATCTTTTCATTAAAACAGTTTCTTTTCAGATTTAAAAAATTCTTTACTTTTGAAAATGCATTCATTGAATAATCAAAAAATTTTAACATTCCTCTGTTGTTTCTATCAAATTATATACCAAAATTCTATGTCTAATCATCCGCCATTCTGTCTTTTTTCTTTAGCAATAATATGTTCTTTTAGAAAGTTTTTTTTTCGAAAGTTTATTGATACTTCAACACATAATATTTTTTTAGTGCCAAAGTTCAGTATTTCTTTTATAAAATTTATTTTTACCGTAACAACATATATCAATAGGGTAGAATTGATCTATTCTATTTTTTTAATGTCTCAAATAAAAATGATTTTTTACTTTCACCATTCTCTTTTTCCTCTTTCTAGAAGCTGTTATCTATTGAGTAGTCATATCTTCATATCAATTTATCTTCATATCAATTTATTTTCAAATCTGTTGAAACTTTGACAGTAATCACCCTCTTACATACAAATTCCCTTGTTAAAATATGCAATATTATAATACAAAATCTATTTCTTGAATCCACTAAAATATTGATCTCTAAATTCCATTTTTTGAATATCACCCGCTTTTATTGTTTTACCTTTGAACTCGTCACCTCTATTGATATAACATAACAATCTTCTACTCCATTTGTTGAATTGTTGAACACAATTATATTTCAATTCCAAATTTTCATGATGAGGTATTATCGTAGTATAATCTTCATCATTAGCTACTGGCATCCAAAACACTAATCTTCCACTGATTGGTAACCTTGTGGCAGCAAATTCTAATAAATCATCCAACATATTACCTAAAGAATATGGTTTTTTAGTAGGAACATAATCTCTTCTTAAATAAGCTTTAACTCCATCAATTTCAACATTTTCTTTACCTTTGAAACGTTCTATTTTGTTTGTACCACAAACTTTTAATCCCTCACGAACTCCATATGGAGGATCACAAACTATTGTATCAATTTTGAAATTTTTATTGAATGCATTATGAGTGAAATCCATATTACAAACATCAAGAAATTGTAAACTTGTACCATATTGTTTGAAATTCGATTTAATATTTGAATTTTTTTTCCCAATTAAAGTTTTCATATCGATATCACTACCAATTGTTAATGCTCCAAATTTTGCACTAGCAACTAAAAAACTTCCAGTTCCAACAAATGGATCATACATGATTTTAAATTTGTCAACTTGAGCAATATTACAACTAATTAACGATAATTCTGCTTCAAATGATGTTGTCCCCACATATTTTCTTTTTTTTAATTCAAAAATATCAAGAATATTTTTTTCACGTTCACTTAATCCAACTAATTTCCCAAAAAATTTCTTGGTGGAATTTGTTGTACCTGGGATAAAATCTTCGATAACAACAAAAGTAACATCAGGATTTTTGAGTCGAATTGGCCCTTTAAATGGTAAATATTCAAATTTGTTCATCAATTTTATTTGATCTTCTTGATCTCTTGAACCTTGATATCCTTGAAATAAAAATTTAAATGATTTGAATTCATAATTTGACCATTTATCTTTACTAAATTCTTTGATATTCTTGTGTAAATCTTCATGATCTCCTCCTTCAGTTTGACCCCAAAGTTCATAAATCCCTCTAGCAAGTAAAGAACGACTTATCCATTTATTAGCTAATTCATCATTTTCAAGATCAACAATCAAAAATGGTGAAGATTCATCATGACTTGACAAATCTACTTTAATGTTGTATAAATCTGCAAGGGATTCCAATTCTGCTTTACGGAACCCAACATTGGATTGGGCCATATAAACTAAATATTTTGGCATGATTGTGACAATGATTTGATCTATAATATAATCTATAATATAATCAATGATCTTTAATCTTCTAATTCTACTTCTTCTTCTTCATCACATTTTGATAAATAAAAAAAAAATTTTTTTTTTTTTCCTCTCTCATCATGGAAGTGCTTTTAGTATCAGATCACATGATCCTGCTTTGACAGATTTATAGATTTATGGTAAGACTATAAGTTTATATTAAGAATTAATTATATTTTAATAAATATATAAGCTAACTACATTTATTTACTTATTTTTGCTTTTTCTATTTCATTTACTCCACTTATAATAGGAATCCGTTGCTATTTTTTTTTTTTTTCAAAAGTTTTGAATTATGCTTTTATGACACCATTTTTCTCACCCGATAAATTTGGAAAAATAAGACCATCACACAATTGAAACAATAAAAAAAAAAATAAAAAAGGTGTCACCCAACTAATTTATCATCACCTTTTACCATCTATTCTAGTTGTACATCATTTTATCAGCATTGTGAAATTTATTATAAAAACAAACCCATTTCATCATGATTAGTTTCACAATTTTTTCAACTGTTGATCTATTTTATCATCATCATTATTAATTAGAACATTATTTTTTCTATTAATACCAAAAACTCAAAACAAATTTTTTTGAAAAAAAAAAAAAAAAATGTACAAATCTTCTTTCCACGATTATTCTGAAGAATACAAAACCAGAATCAATGGACATGCTACTGAAAATGCTGTTATTTTCGAAAAAAATAACGATCC
>JASTUB010000280.1:0-13418 GCA_031124825.1 Saccharomycopsis vini
GCATCCCACAAATATTTTTAATTTGCTGAGTAACTTGGCATTCTTGAAGAATATGATTAAGGATATTCAGTTTATTTCCTTTATATACATGACCACAATATAGACAATCTATAAGAAGGCACAAATATTAGCTCCTAGCATTAGAAAATGAGGATTTTGCACTTTATCAGAATGAATTGTCAGGAATTTTTCGAGCTTTTTCCAAAAACATTACCATTCATCATCAGCGAAACCAAAAGCATTACTGATGGTTTCACTCTTTGCTCCTTTTTTTTTGTTTGCTTGTTTTTTCTTTCTCAACAGACATTAATTTAGATTATTAACTTGTTCACTATTGATATCAAGCAATAGTTCATCCCGTAGATCTTGCTGTAAATATGCTCTGGTTATATTTTTTTTTCACATTCATTTTTTTTTTTATCATCACAAAAAGTCGTACATTAAATTCAAAAAACAGAGTTTTTTTTTTTTACTTTCGAAAAGATTCGTACATTTATGAACTAAACTATATACTAAATAGAGGGGAAAACCATGGGAAAACCAGAATTTTTTTTTTTTTTTACAAACGCATATATTATTTTTTATGAACTTAACACTTTCTATGTACTTGATCCCTATATTTTTACCAGATTTTTTTTTCACCATTACCAGAAAAATAACAACTAATAAAAATTACAATAGATACCAATACATTACTTGCTCATATGATTGGTTTCGTGGTCTAGTTGGTTATGGCATCTGCTTAACACGCAGAACGTCCCCAGTTCGATCCTGGGCGAAATCAATCTTTTTTTAGACTTTTCCAGCTAAATTTATACCAGAAATACAACTTGAAAGGATGAGGGATTTGAAACTATTGCCCTCTTTCTCTTCATATGTTTTCCAATTTTTTTCCATCTTCTTATACTATAAACCGTTATGTATTATTGTATTGATAGTTTGAACAACCTAAACTAACAATATTGTGGGTGATATACAATATTTTATATTTTTTTTTATAAATATAGATAGTTATCACAATAGATATATCTATATTCCTGCTCATGTCACTTTGAGAGGTAATGTGTGCATTTACACCCAATTAATTTCTTATTATACACTACTCATTCATTCCATATTTTGAAGAATTCTCAGTAACAATATTCTAAATGAAAATTGAAGAAGGTATAGATACCCAAATCTGTATAAGCAGCATTTTTTTTTTTCGGCAGCAGTCTCAATATCCAACAAACATATACATCTTGTTTTCTACAAAAATACAAAAATAAAATAAGAGATGGTTGTATAGTGTAGTGGTTATCACTTTCGGTTTTGATCCGAACAACCCCGGTTCGAATCCGAATACGACCTCTTCTTTATGTATTTATTCTTTTTTTAGAGCCATTTGAAAACTGAAAACATTTATTTTTGTATTCGATATTAATTTCAGCAATAAGTTTATCGTTTCAAAAAATTTCTAATCCTAATTTTAAACTAACTTGGGGAATACATGTTGTGAGGTGAAGAGACAGGAACTGTGAAAGATCAAGCGAAATTCATAAATATAAAACGAGTACTTTTAATTTCAAAATTAGTTTTCCTATGTTTATATTGCATTTGTTTTATTAGATTTTTATGATTATATGCGTTTTTTTTTTTTTTTTTTTTTTTTTTTTTTTTTTTTTTTTTTTTTTTTTTTTTTTTTTTTTTGTGCACTGTACTCTTAATATTAGACTCTGGAACAAGCTGCGAGACACTCTGAATTTTATTAGCTAAAAAATACCCCCGATTGAAAAGATAGTTTATTAATACCATTTAACCCTCCTACTATTAATTTTCAATGATTTATGGAAGATAAAAGAATTAAACAAATAGAAAGATTCGAGCTCAAATAATCAAAAATTTTTGTGCCAGTTTGACACATGCATTGGGATCCGCCATACTCTAAGCGGGTTCAAAGCTTCTTGGAAACTTTCTTGTGCATATTGTACAACTATATGGTCGTATAACTGTTATCCAAAATTTTACAAATATATTTTGACTCACTGTTGATAAATTTAAGATTAACAAAAATTCAAATATGGATTTTAGAGAAATGCAAAACCGATTCATAAAAATATAAAAAAAAAATAGATGAAAACAGAAAATAAAAAAAACTATAAATAAAAAACAAAAAGAAAACCAGAACAATATTCAAGAATATTCTTTTACAAGTCCACTAATTACTTCAGATAATTTAAGAACATCATCTTTAGTTTTAGCTTCTGCGTAAACTCTAACGGCATCTTCTGTACCACTAGCTCTAACAAATGATCTACCAGCTTCGAATTTTTTAATTTCTATGTCCATTTTAGCTTGAAGACCTTTTGGTTCGATCAAACATCTTTCAGCATTGATTGTTTTGAACATTGTTCTATCTTTGACAATAACTTTTGCCAACTTGTTTGGTAAATCAGTATAAGCTTTGTTCCAATCGGATGGGGACAAATCCAAATCTTTACAAATGATCAATACTGTTAACAAATCAGAAATAGCGTCACCAACAGTTTGATTTATTAATTCTGTGAAATAATAAAGTTTTTGAATTGCAAGGTTTTCACTTTTTTCTGAGATTTGTTCCAATAAATTTGAAGAAAATAATACTGTACCATGGCCATTAGCTTCAAAATAAATTCCAATATCAAATCTTTGAGCAACATGATGAAGATGTTTAACACCAGTTGGGGTGCATTCGACAGGTATTTTCAAATTTTGTAACAAATAATTTGTTGAGGAACCATTAGCATAAGCAGTTTGAACCACACCAACAGTTAATTTTAATCCGGTTTTCTTCACCAAACTGATAAAATATCTGGCTAACAAAGTGGAGATTTTGTCACCGTCTAATAAATGGAATTTTTTATCATCATCAAGATAATAAAATATCACTCTATCGGCATCACCATCAAATGAAGCATACAACTTATTTGGGGTGGCGTTTGAAGAATCGATACCTTTTGGAGGCATTTGATTAGTTTTAACAAAATCAGCCCCACATTCGAAATTCAAAGTTTCAGGAATTTTAAATTGATCATTAATGACTTTATAATTTTTTATTTGTTCTTGTAAATATTCTTCAAGTAAGATTTCTACTTTTGGAGCTCCAATACCATTTGCAGCATCAATAACAATATCAATTGGGGATTTAGAATCGCCGTCAATTAAATTATAAATTTGTTGAAAAGCATTAGATGTTTTTTCATAATAACTGGCTTCGATTTTTGAGCTATCTTTTGTATTATATTGACGAACCAAGAAATGCAATTGAGGGGTGGTCAATAATCCCAAAGTTTTAACATTTGCTTCCAATGAGTTTAACCCATCAACCACGGCGTTTTCCAATGCTAACCCAGAACTTCTTGAATCTCTAGCAACAATGACTTTAGCAGGGACTTTCAAATCAATTTTCAAATTAGTTATCAATTCATAAACTTCTTTGACCAAATTTTCTGGGGTCGAAGCATTTGCTAATTTTGTGGCGTAGTTTTCCCAATGTTGTTCCAACATTTCACCCATTGGGTCGACAAGTTTAACCCCATTATCTTCAGGAGGATTATGAGAAGCGGTGATCATTATACCAATTGTTTTACCTCCAAGATATTTTGATCTTAAACCAGCCAAGATTCCAGTGGTGAACATCACTGAATCTAAGATTGAGGCGTTCATACGAAACCCAGCGGTACCATATTGAAACTTGTCAATATGAGCTGGTTTTTGATGGGATTGAGCAGAATTGAGGATTTTTTCCATTTTTTTTTTTTTTTTTTTTCAATGGTTAATCTCAAGATTAATACTAATATCAATACTGAAATTAACAACAACAAGATAAATCTATAAATAAGTTTTGGCGGGGTGTTTTTTGTGTTTTTTTGTTTTTTTAGTTTTTCTTGTGAGACTACAAGTTACCCTGTGAAACGCACAATATTGTGCATATAATCAATATATTTATTATATTGCAAAGATATAAGGAGAAAGAGATATAGAAAAAAAACTTCAATCAGTGATTTTGCAACAAGTAATAATAATCACAATAAATATACATATATATATATATAAAATGACTAACAATTTTGTTGGTAAAAGCTTGCTATATTCAAGAAATATATCATGTACTCGTTCAGCAATAAATCATAAAAAAATCCTTCTTCAAAAAAGTTTTTATTCTCAATCTTCAGAAAAAAATATTCCTATTGAAGCTCACGGAATTATTGAATCAATCAAATACCTTTCTATTCCAAATGAACCTTTGACTGAACAAGAACAAGAAATAGAAATATCAAAACCAAACTTGGTCAGTTATTATTCTATCGATGAGAATTTCAAATTACATATAAATTCTACCATGGGGTTGAAAAAATTAAACAAACCAAAATCATATTATCTCGAAGATAATGATAATACATTGAAATATGATTTGAAAAAAAATTGGAAGAACTTCAAATCCGTGAACTTTGATCCAAAAAAACCAAAATTACACAACACTTTACAATGTTTGAAAGATATCGATAACTTAAAAATGGATTTCAATTTCAGTGCCAAATCATTGGTCAAATTGATGTCTATTATCTCTCCAGTTTGTCATTCTAAAAGAAAGACAATTGATTTTGATATAGTAACCATTGGAAACCAAATTTTTGCAACCTCGAGTAATAAATCTAAACCTGAAATCAGATCTTTTGGCGAGTTAAAATATTGGCAACAATCAGCAAAATTCAAAGCAATTCTTACAAGAGATAATGATAAAGATGAACAAGTTTTAGAAGAAATGGAAACAAAAAACCTTACAAAACCAAAATATAATTATAGTGGGTTTAGAAACTTGACAAATGTGAAGGTCAAAAACGAAATTGATTTAATATTAGGATCCAGAGTGGATTGTTATTTGGATCCCAATAAACCTGTTGAAGATAGTTCCAATCATGCAATTTTGAGTATTATGCAAGAGAATCGTCAATTTCAAGGTGAAATATTAGACAAGAAACTTTTCCATTGGTATTTACACGCAAATCTTATTGGAATTCCTAAAATTTGTCTTGGAATTGTTTCTAAAGAAGGGAAATTACAATCGATTGATAATTATCAAACTGATCAAATTCCTGAATTGTTGAAGGACAAAAAATCTCTTTATAATATTAATGCAGCCAGAAACTGGTTATACCAAGTGTTGAGTTGGGTTAAAGCTAATATTGAACTTGGCCATGATGGGAAAGTTGTTTGGAAATTGGCATATGATTTTGACAATAATCGATTAGGGTTAGTGAAGATTGTCGATGAAAAAATTGCTAACAATGTTTATAATCATGCAGTGGATAAAAAAGTTTAAAGTTAATGATAGATCTTGTATATTAAATGAATAATGGTAAATAGTAATAATAATAATAATGAAAATGTATTATATTCTAATCCGTCGGAGATTAAGGAATAGTCTGGTTGAGAGCCCTTCGCAGGCGTTCAAAAATACGAATAAAAAGAAATAAAAATCACTGCTGTTTTTGTTATTTGACTTTCAACCATTTGTTTATTTTTACTTAAAGATAACTAAATATAATAATAATGACCATTCTTCCTAAGTATGCATATTCATTTAATTGTTTCCAACTAATGGTGATTGAGTGGTGATATGAATCAGAGGTGATATTAACATTTTTTTTTGTTTTTTTTTTTTATAGAAAAATCCGTGCTTGTCTTTTTGGTATGTAAAACAAAGAGTTCGAATATAAAAACCCCCAATCAAAGGTCCTAAGAGCTTAATCATAAAATAAGTAGAATAATCAATTACTGACATAATAAGACAATGATGGGACTTTGATCAACTCTGAAGACATTTATACCGAAACCATTTCTCTTGCATTGGCGGAATTTGGTAAAGGACCTTTAACTTGGGATGTGAAAGTAAATTTACAAGGACTTCATTGGAGAAAATCGACAGAAATTTTGCTTAAGCATTACAATATTCAAGATAAAGTTAGTGTTGATGATTTTTTCGCCAGACAAACCGAGTATCAAATGCAAAAATTCCAAAATTCAAGATTTTTGCCAGGGGTGGAAAAACTTTTGAATAAAATTAAATATACCGAGAAACTTCCAATGGCAGTTGCCACTTCATCAATCAGAAAAACTTTTGATTTGAAAACCGTTAATTTACAAGATGGATTCAAGTTGTTTGATGTTATAGTTACTGGTGATGATCCGGAGATTCCTGTTGGTAAAGGTAAACCAAATCCTGACATTTACATATTAAGTTTGAAAAGACTCAATGAAAAACTTGGAATTTATGGAACTAAAGATGAAATTAAACCGGAAGAGTGTTTAGTTTTTGAAGATGGTATACCTGGGGTTCAAAGTGGTATCAACTTTGGAGCATATGTCGTTTGGATTCCTGACACAAGAGCATGGGAAATTTTGGATGCAGATATCAAAAAGATTATCGATGGTAAAGGAGAAGTGATTGAAACTTTTGAGACCTTTGACATTTCAAAGTTCAACTTTAAATGAAATATATATAATATTAGAGTAGACAATGCCTAGATCATTAGAAATATAGAATAATACATATTGTTTCTTCTTCTTCTTCTTCTTCTTTTTCTTTCATCCGGATAAAACAAGTCCTTTCATTTTTCTTATTTTCATACTGATGTCTCCAGAAATATTGAGTGAGTCAAAAGCGTTTGTAGTATTGAAGCGATCCAAACGTACTTGATCATTGAATTCCCCTGCTTTGAAATGTACATCATTAATCAATCTATTATAAGGGCTTTTTTGCAAATTTCTAAGCAAACGTTCGAATTTTTCATTCAATTCATCGATTTTCTGTAATGATTGATAACTTGTTGTAACATAAGTTGATTTTTTATTGAAAGTTTTGTCGATAACTTCGTTCTCATTTTGTAAATAATTGTTATAATTATAGTAATTATTGTTGAAATTTTCGGTTTGAACACTAGCGTCAGAATATTGTTTGTTAATCTTTGGATAATTTATTAAAATATTGGGGATAATATTGAAATTTTTGGCAATTTTTATATATAATTCATTTAATGATTTGATATTGTGCTTATAAAATAGTTTCAAAAGGTTTGTTTTATTTTGAAGAATTGGTTTTATTAAAAATAATCCTATCAAATAGGTTAAGATGGTGGCATACCCTGAATAATGGAGCAATTTAGTGACATAAACCAAAGTAGGATGATTGGGTAATTTTAATGTTGACATGATAGATGATTTTATTGATAAGAGACTGTTTCAAACAATTTTTGATAAGAAGAGAGATTTCATTTTTGATTCCAATTTTTTGTAAAATCACCCTTTGTTTTACTAACCGGCGCTCCATATTTTTTGCTGTGAAGAAAAAAAAAAAAAAAAAAATTTTTTTTTTTTCTCTTTTTTTCTTTTTTTTTTAATTATTTCAATTCTTCTTCTTATCTTTTTGATCCTTTTGAACAAACAATATTATCAATTTAACTAATATATAAAACAATACAAAATGACTAAATGCCAAAGATGCGATAATCCTAGTGTTCTAACTTCTAGATCCCAAAACTTTTGTAAAGATTGTTTTATCAAATTCATTAGAGGAAAACAAAGAAAAATGATGCAAAATTTAAACAACAATACCAACGAAATAATCAATGTTTTATTACCAATTAGCTTTGATCTTTCAAACACAAATTATATCAATTATAACAACTCAATAACTTTGCTTGACATTCTCATAAACTTTTCCAAATCTCTTTATAAAACCCATTTCAAATTGACACTTTTATTCATGACCACTTCTTCTTCAACATCGATCGATGAAATAAAAAATACATTTGAAAAAATTAAAAAATCTTATGATTTTACAGATATCAAATTGAAAATAATAGATATGATGGCCTTTATCAATTCGAATCAAAAATTATACCATATAAATATCAATAAAAATAGAGCTTTTCCTAAATTAGCTGAAAATACAAATTATTCATCCTTTATGGATTATTTGCAATCAATTTCGAATCCTTCTACAAGAGAAGATTTATATTTCAATATTCAATGGTGTTTGATCAAAATCTTTTCCTATTTAAACAATTTCAAAGTGGTTTTATTTAGTAATTGTATCAATAATATCGCAACCAAAATCTTGTCAAATGTTGTCAAAGGAAAAGGAATTGAAATTTCACAAATATTAGAAGAAAACCAACAAATTTCTATTGAAAATGGCCAACATTTCGAATTTCAAGCCCTTTATCCTTTAAAAGAAGTCCTTAATAATGAAGTGGGCCAATATATTAAATTACTTAATTTAATAGAGCTTCTTCCGAAACATTTACAATCCCATTACGAAATCATCAATGATGAAGAGACCGGTTCTAATAATAAAATCTTCAATGTTAAAACCGCAACCATAAATCAATTAATCAATGATTATTTCAATGGATTAGAAAAAAACGGCTACTCTACTATTGTATCAACCGTGGTTTCTACCGGATCTAAGTTGACATTACCACCAAATCAAACATTTAAAACATGTCCAACTTGTCAATTTCAAATGCCTGCAAAAAATGCTTCACAATGGTTGGATCATATAACTGTGAATAGCTCATGTGATGAAGCTGCTGGTGCTGATACTGCCATCACTTCTACCAATAATGATCAATCGGTTGAAATATGTTATGGGTGTTTGCTTTCTTTTGGATCCACTGGTGCTCAAACACCTGCTTGGCCAACAACAGTTATGAGTGATAAAGAAGTTTTAGATGAGTATGTACTTAGTGATAGTGATTGTGAATAATAATTAATAGACTGATTTTAAAGGTAATGATAATAGTAATGAGAATAGTAATGATAATAGTAATGATAATAGTAATGATAATAGTAATGATAATAGTAGTAATAACAGTAATAATAGTAATGATAATATGATAACCATGCGCGCTCATAACCTTTTTTTTTTTTTTTTTTTTTTTTCAACTTTTTTTCAACTTTTTTTAAATCACTTCTTTTTTGTTTCAATAATCAAATTTAAATTCTAAAAATATTAAAAATGCAATTTTTTTTTTTTTTTGATAAAGAATGCAGAGATGTCGATTGAGTCTTTATTTATCAATTATTAATCATAATCGATGCATTTCTACTATCAAAAATCCCCAAAAATCTTTATCAAGTGCTTCCTCACTTGGTGCTGGGAATGAAATATCAATATCCTTAAAAGACTTACCTAAATTGAAAATTTCTTCAAAAGATCTTGGGAAATTATCTTCAAAAAAAGATCAATTATTGTTAAAAAACATTTCGTCAGAATTGGAAAAAAATGAAACAGCAAATAGTCCATCTCAAGTGAAAAAAAAGAACCCTGTTGATGATATACCCCCTGCTTTTAAAGAAGTCCGTAATTATATGGATAAATATCCTGATAAAGTGGTTTTAACTGAACTTGGGAAATTTTATGAATTATACTTTGAACATGCAGACATTTATGCTCCCAAATTGAATTTAAGAATTGCCAAGAAAACGTTTGGTAATAATTCAAAGGTCTCAATGGCTGGATTCCCATCCCATTTATGCTCAAAATATATCAATATATTGGTGAACGAATGTAATGTTGGAGTTGTTCTTATTAAGCAATATCAAGTTTCATCTTTTTCTACTGCCAAAAAATTTGTTCGAAAAGTGAATCGAATCATCACTCCAGGAACAATTGTTGATCAAGAAATGTTGGATCAAGAAAAAAACAACTTCATTTTACTGATTTATTTCAATAAAGACTCATTTGAAAAAAATAAAGATTTTAAAATTGGATTAAGTTGGTGTGATATTTCTACTTTTGAATTTTTTGTTCAAGAATCTAGTTTCGGAAATTTGATTAATGATTTATATCGAATCAAACCAACAGAAATTATCATTAATGAAGAACATCAATTCAAATTCATGGATCAATTAAATTTGACTTTTTTGAATGATTTTGTTGTCAATTGGTTCAAATCAAATAATAATGGTAGTAATAACATTTATAAAAAATATAATGTCAAACCTTTTGCCTCAATGTTCAATGAAAAAAATGAAGTCAAACTCGAAAAATGTTTCAAAATTTACACCTTGATTGAAAACAATTCTATTTGTTTATTATTAGAATATATCAAAAATCAATTCTATATTAACAATGGTGATGATAATGATAATAATGATTTGATATGGGAAAATTCTTTTAATTTTTTGTTACCTAGCAGGAATGAAGTTTCAAAACATATGATGATTGATTCATCTGCGAGAGATTCATTAGAAATTCTTGAAACCGCCAAGGATAGATCAAAAAAAAACTCTTTATATTCGACCATTAAAAGAACAATAACACCATCTGGAGCCAGATTATTAAGAAATTGGTTAAATTATCCTCCATATGATTTAAAAGAACTGAAGACAAGATTAAATCATGTCAAAATTTTTGTCAATGATAATTTTGAAATTTATAAATTTAGAATAGAACAAGTTTTGAAGAATTTGGCAGCAATAGATCCTTTGAGATTGTTATTTGCAATTAGTTTTAATTCTAATAATGGATCTTTAAATACTAATAATTATGATACTGTCAATGTTCGAATTGGTTGGAATTATTTAGTTTTATTAAGGGTGTTGGAAAATTTTCAAAAAATTAAACAAATTTTACAAGAATATAGTGATAATGGAAGCAACAAAAAAAACAATGAAATTTTAATTCCATTTGTTGAAAAAATCGATATTCCAATGAATTTAATAAATAGTATCAAAAAAAATATTAACATCAAAAATTTGGAATCTTTACATGAAAGTTTAAAAGAAATGGAAGATAATGAAAATGAAAATGAAAATGATGAAAATAACATTTCAGAAGTTAAATCTTTGACTTTAAATGATAAAAAAAGATTTTTCCCCAATATGACATGGATAATTAATAATAATCGTGAAAATTCATTATTATACAAATATCATCATCAGCTAGAAAAGCTTTTGGAAGAAAAGACAAAATATGAGCTGAAGATTTTAGAAATTTCTAATAATTTAGATATTAAAACTTTTGAATTAAGAATTGATAATGATTTACCATATATTTATATTCAATTTTCATCATCTTTGAAAAAAAAAAAAAAATTGAAAAATGATGAAGATTTTGATAAAGCTTATGATATTTCAAGTGTTTTTAAACAATCAAAAACTTCCAAAAGTTTTAGTACAAGAGAATGGAGTGACTTGGGAAACAAAATCTCCTCAATGATCAAATTGATTAGATTTGAAGAATTGAAAGCTTTGAATGAATTGCGCAAAAAAGTGTTGACACAATATTCAATAATCAAAAATACATCAATTTCTATTGATTATTTAGATGTTTTGATTTCATTTGCAAATTTAACTAAAGACTATAATTTGATTTATCCAACATTGACCAAAAAAATCCAATTCAATGTTATAAATGGTAGACACTTAACAGTTGAGCATAATCTTCGTAATAAAACGGTGGAATTCCAACCTAATGATTGTCAATTATCTGCTGATAATAACAAATTGGGATATATCATATCAGGACCAAACATGGGTGGGAAAAGTACCTATTTAAGACAGAATGCAATTTTGGTCATTTTGGCTCAAATTGGTTGTTTTGTTCCTGCTGAAAAAGCAACTATTGGACTTGTTGATCGAATTTTCACCAGAATTGGTTCTGCTGATGATATAACAAATAATAATAGTACTTTTATGTTAGAAATGAAAGAAACTTCAAATGGATTGAATCAAGCAACAAAAAATTCACTATTAATTTTTGATGAAATTGGAAGAGGAACTTCTAATAATGAAGGAATTGCCATTGCATTTGGAATTTTGAAATATTTATGTACTCGATTGAAAAGTCGGTTTTTATTTGCCACTCATTATGCGCCTGAATTGAATGGTTTAATTGAAATCAATGATAATAGTAGTAATAATAAAGAAAAAATCGATGATAAAATTGATTATTATCATACAAGATTAATGAGGGAGTTTTTGGATCGTTATTTGGCCAAAAATAATGACAATAATAGTAATGTTAATATATTTAATGGAAGATTTTTCGATCATCGATTAGTTCCTGGAATAAGCAAATACTCTCATGCAACTGCAATTGCTTCATTAGCAAATATTCCAAAAGATGTTGTTGAAGATGCGGAAATGGCAATCAAAATGTTGGAAAATTGGAATAACAAAAAACAAGAATTTTCAATTGAAGAAAAAGAAGGAGGGGAAAAAATGGCAAACCCCCCAAAACAATAAAAGAAATTAATAACAAAAACAAAAGCAAAAATTAAAACAAATATCACACAAAAGTTCAAAATTATCATATTCTATACTATATACATATCCTATTTCTATACCGCATATAAAATTTATTGGTCCAGCTAATCCAGATTTAATTTAATCCTCAAAAGTGTACAAAATGTTAATAATTACTTACTTTTTTTGTATTCATTTATATTAAGAAATTGAATAATGCAAAGAATTGATGAATTAAAACAGGTGGGGGAAAAAAAAATATAAAAATAAAATAAATAAATGAAATGAGTAAAACAAAACAACGAACCAAAATAATCATAGACGAAAAAAAAAAACGAAAAGCATCAAATGTCATACCAATCCACCATATAGATCTAACCCACGTATTACTTCACTATCACGTTCACATATCAATTTGAAATCATCTAAATCTAAAGTATCATTGAAATCTTTATTAGCATATTTGAAGATTTTTCTTGTTCTTAATTCGGGAGTGGCTTCATCACTACTCAATTTCACCATTGGCCCAATCATTTTATAAATGGAGTTGACTACATTCAATAATTCATGAGAATCTATTTTACCGTCTCTATTTTGATCGTATAATTTAAAAGACCATTGTAATTTTTCTGCTTTTGATCCTCTTGAAGTTATTGAAAGAACCATTATAAATTCTTTGAAATCAATGGACCCATTTTTATCCTTATCAAACACATTAAAAATATAATTTGCAAATTCTGTTGGATCACCAAATGGGAAAAATTGTTTATAAATCTTCAAAAATTCACTATTTGTTAATTGACCAGTTGGGCAATCTCTTAAAAACCCTTTATACCATTGTTGTAATTCTCTTTTATCAAAATAGGTAGATTTTTTCAATGACGATATTTCATCTTTAGATAATTTCGAAGCAGTTTTCCCCATTGCCTACTATTGATCATAAACGGTGCCTCCAATGTGTGATAGTAATAATAATAATAATAATAATAATAATATTAAAGATCTTTTGTAATCTTATATTTTTACAAGCTGTTGTTTTTTTTGTAACGAGTTTTTTTCTTTTTTTTTTTTTTTTTTTTTTTTTTTTTTTTTTTTTTTTTCCTGTGGGGGGCCCTTTCCTGGGACCTGTTTTTTTATTTTTTCAA
>JASTUB010000281.1:0-22417 GCA_031124825.1 Saccharomycopsis vini
CACCCCACCCCAACCCACCCCACCCCAACCCAACCCACCCCAACCCAACCCAACCCAACCCAACCCAACCCAACCCAACCCACCCCAACCCAACCCAACCCAACCCAACCCAACCCAACCCAACCCAACCCAACCCAACCCAACCCAACCTTCAGTATTATCTCACAAAAATCTTAAAAAAGGAGTATAAGCTAGCTAAGTCACACAGGTCCGCACTGAAAACATGCTCCCCGCAAAAAAGTATTTTTTTCCACTCAAGCAGGTTTTTTTAGCAGTAACTCATGCAGAATTGCGAAGTACTGATATGAATGTATTTATTTGATGGGAAAATAGGAAGATATTAAAGAAGAAGATGATAAGATTTGAATGAAGTCAAAAGGAAAGAAAAAAAAGAAAAAAAAGTGTACAACTCACGCAGGTTTGTAGATTTAGTCACGCAGGTTTGACGATGAAAAACTTTCCCACCAAAATGAGATTTTTTTCAGTCACACAGGTTTGTAGAGTACTATATATATGTCATATTAGTTAATGCGAGCCTTCGAAACCAGATTCTAAAAAAACAAAAGGATCTGTATAGTCAAACATTGCAAGAAAATGGTCGTTGAAATCAATTTCCTCAAAATTATCAATATTATTCTTCAAGATAGGAGTTTCTGGGTTAATATGGACCTCATCAACACCGTAAATTTCTCGCAAAAAATCATCAATTAACACAGCCAACCCATTATTTATTCCATCTTTATAAATTTCTTGGAATAGTTTCGTTACCGGTATCAAAAATAATTCCACGAATTGACTGAAGTAGTTCCAATTTCTTGATGGAAAATTTGACAACTGCTTTCTAACATTCAATAATATTTCAATGATTCTTGGGCTTTCAGCGTCCAAAGGATTCTCGGAAATTTTTTCAATCAAGGTGAAAGCACTTAGTATTATTGGTCCACAAATTTCTGGGAGGACTTGCTGCTCATCATGATCACTCACATTCAAAAATAATTGTAAAATCAGCATTGCATATCCCGTAGTCTTATTGAAATAAACGGAGTATTGAGGTTTTTTTCTGTCTGGTAGTGTCTTCAAACTTGAAATTAAAAACAATAGGCAGGTGAAGAAACTTATATGAAATGAACTTATCTTCCAGATATCCAGTTTGCTGAAGGTACCATTCATGATTTTTGACCCAGGCCTTAATTCCAAAACCATCGAATCTCTCAAGTACTCAAAACTTGTCAATATTTTTTCAAGTGTCTCAGTAATATTAAGCTTCAAAGAACTGCCTGCTGATAAAAATTCATTGTGGATCATGTAGACCATTTTTGCTAAGTTTTTCTGATAATATTCAATGTAGTTTGATAATTGATTTTCCTGTAAAATTGTAGTGATTAATTGTGAAGGACTAGATATTATGGCTTGTATGGAGTTTGGATATAAGCATGATATATCTTCATCATATATGTACATCCTTCTAGTCTGAAATAAGTAGTTCATCTTGTCAAGAACAAAAAGGTCCCACATAATACTTCTTCTTAAATCTGCATCAATCTCAGATAACCCAACGTATAGTTCTTTTCTATTAAATCCCAATTTAAATGCATATTCTATTGCTTCCGATAGAATAGACTCGAAGCATTCAGGAAACAATTGTAACTTTCCACTGGATAAAAGCTGTAATAAGCCTATTAAAAATTCAATATTATTTTTAACACTAAAAATTGAATTTTTGAAGATGAATATACAAATTCTAAAGCAATCAGTTCTCAATCCTTCATCCACGTTGGATAACAATGATGATGCAGAAACAATAAATGAAAATAGCACTAGGAATTTTCTATTGAGAAAACACGATCGTTTATCTTTGAAAAAATCATCCACCATATCAGTTAACACCGATTGAGAAACATAACACTTGATATTGGGATGAGAGTGATACTTTTGAACAAGATGTAAAAATTCTGTTTTATCTAATTTGAATTTCAATAGATCATCTAGGATTAAAAATTCAGACCAAATAACATTTGATTTTTCGTAATCTTCTAAATTCTTCATAAATCGTGAGTGCATCAGATTCTTGAGTTCTTTTTTCTCAAAAATATTCAAGTCATAAACTGAATTATGCTTCATAAGTGTTGCAATAAACCAGGATAAGCCAGGGCCCGAAAACATAGAGACGGGTGAGTATAACCCAAAAAAAGAGTTAACAACACAGTGACCATCTATAGTCTTAGAAAATTTGTTTTTCCTAAGAGTTTTTGATAGCTGAGTTTCCTTAGATAATGATGAGCTAATATCTTCTTTATTATTATATGGAGTCTTATCCAATGATTGCTCAAGCAAAGTGTTCAATGTGTCAAGATCGGATAAGAGTGATTGATTGTTCTGAATATCGCCCTCATTAATTTTACTCAAATTAGAAACTAACTTAGAGATTAATGACGGTGTTTTCTGGGTTTTTTGACCTTTGGATGATGCTGAATCATAAACGCAACCTATGTTGTAGTTGATGCAATTAATACAAGGGAGCGCTCCATTACATTTGATCTTTTTCCTTCTGCAGCAATTGCAAGCTTTGCTAGTTCTCTTTGGAAGAGTTTTGGAAATCCTGTTCATTATGGGCCGTTTCTCAGCACATTATGATTATCATTATCACTATTATTCTAAATATGTCTCCCATTAATTTTTTGTTTTGTTTTTAGATAGTGCTTATTGAAGAATCTCGCCAGGCAGATGAGACATATGAAAATATGTACTTTTTTGGGGCTGAGCTGGGTAACACCCTTAACTTGAATCCTCAGTAACATATAAGGATCCTCCCTGCTCCTTATCCCTTGAAATTGAGAATAGAAAAGGACGAAACCCAATTTACGATTATTATTATTATTATTATTATTGTTTTACGACTAAAGAATATATCTTATTCTATTATTATTTCTTTTATTTCTCAATTAAAGAATTCAAGCTTACTTCTCAGTAAACTCAACTACAAGAAAAACAGTATTCCTGAAGCCGGGCTATAAACCACACAGAACAGAATTAGGCTGAGCTCAAGTTGTTCCGTGGAACATGCAGGTGTACTTCCGTGGATACAACTCGCATCAAACATGAAGTTTTAATGTTTTTTCTTCGTTATATATAAACCAATCCCAGATTTCATCCCTAATCATTTGAAATACATAGATTAAAATAAAATAAACAATTTTTTTATATTTTGTCTTATCTTTGGGCAAAATACATTCGATAATACACCAAGATTTATAGGTTTGCGTGATATATTAAGTTGAACATGGGTGATTTCGAGTTGTACAAATATACCCCTACTATGGCTGGTGCCATAATCTATGGTGTTACCTTCATCATATTATTGACATATAATGCTTTCATTATTTTCCAAAGTCTTTCAAAAGTTTTCCATTCTAATGGCTCACGTTTATTTGACAAGAATGATGAGTCCCTATTGTTATTGTCACAGAATAAGGTCCGGTGTTTCAAGAAACAGATTCTTCCAATGTTTATCCCATTGATGATTGGTGTCTTGATGGAAGCTGTTGGTTATTTTGCTAGAATTCCTTCTCATGGAAACAAGCAATTGTTGACTCCTTATATTATACAGTCCATTCTTTTATTGATAGCACCTTCTTTTATAGCTGCTACTATCTACATGATATTTGGAAGAATGACGAGACTCTTGAATGCTTCAGACTACTCGATTATTAAATTCAAGTACCAAACAACTTTTTTTGTCATTGGGGACGTCTTCAGTTTTTTTGTGCAATCAGCCGGTGGTGGAATGATGTCTCAAAGTGGAAATCAGGATCTTGGCCCAAAAATTGTTATTGCTGGTTTAATCGTACAATTAATTTTCCTTTTTTTCTTTATTTTAACGGAAATTAAGTTCACATATTTGATCAAGAAGATGCCTACGACTATTAGCTATGAAAATATAAAAGGTAGCACCATGGATCTTGGTCACAGTGACTGGAAAATTTTGAATACCACTTTAATTATTACAAGCATTTTGATTATCGTTAGATGTATTGTCAGACTTGTGGAGTTTGCTCAAGGCTTCAATGGATTCATTATTTCACATGAAGCTTTTATTTACTTGTTCGATGGCTTATTGATGATAATCGTGTCCTTTTTCTTGATACGTGTGAGACCGGAGCTAGTAATGTTTGACTTGATGAATTATGAGTAGCTGAAAGAAGAGTCTTATAATTTTTTGTCATTTCTACAACAGTATCCCAATTATTATGCATGTTGAGTTCATAATCAGTTAGCTAAACAGACAAGAGCTAACATCTAGTGCGTCTTAGATAGCCATTATCATATATCCTATCTGGTGTTTAATTTTTTTTTCTTTTTCACTACTTCATTCTCTTTTTTTTTTTTTTTTTTTAATTTCTTTCTGACAAGTTTGTTTTCCAACTCTATTCAATTTCTTTGATAACCAGATAACAACCAACTTGTAGCATAGTCCACGCTCAAGGTATCTTGAAATTGATTGACAATAGTTTTTTTCAAGACGTTGGCCATATATTTCGTATGTATTATCTTTTGCCACTACGTTGTATTTCCAGTGGTTGTTATGAATAACACTGATAACAAGCTAATGCTGGATTGTAACCGCATTGTTGGCACCTTCTTTTTTTTTGTTTTTTATTTTTTTTTCCCGCAACATCTTCGGAGATGATACTGAAATTTCAACATCAAATACCCATAAATTTTAACATATTCTCGTGGATTAAACCACCATATCCAGTTACAGATGTCATTCCTAGAATCTGCAAAAGCAAAGATCACCAAATCTGCCACGATCATCAAGGATGTTCTGAAGTACACTGTGACCCCACAGCAATTATAAAATATGTCGCCGTCACTACGGTCCAAGATGCTATATCGAAGATTCATTCGGCTAACTCTCTTCATATCAAGCAAAAATTCATCAAGAAATCGTACCAGAGTTATGTGCGAACCAAGTTTGTTGTTGATGATGGCACTGGATATGTTCATCTTTCCCAAGGCGATCAGGTGGTGAAGCCTTCTCTGATAAGTGATGGAAATATGAAAACCTCATTGAACACTTTGTATTTATTGCAAAATATGGTATCGGATAATCCAACTTATCGAAACCCAGGTAAATATTTGATTTTAAATATCTTGGATCATATCTATCGAGTACGTTGGGGACAAAAAAAGAAAAGTGTCATGCGAAAAAACCTGGCATTTAAGAGATGTGATATGTGCATGACGCGCTAGTTGGACATGAAAAAAAGAAAAAGTGCATATTTCGGAGTTTGATAACTCAAACCCGGGATTACAAAAGAAATTGTAAATATTCGTGTTGTTCAGTAGTCCATTATATTTTTTTATCTTCTTTTTCATTTTATAAGCTTACAAATAAAGCATAAAATTAGTTATCATAAACAAAATAATATTACTAATGGTAAAAAAAGAAAGGAATTGGGTCTAAACTACTGTTGCTAGCGGGTTAGTTTCAAAAGATTTATAAAAACTTGAAAATATCAAAGATATTTAAACTCACATCTGAGATAAAATTTTAAATTTATAATATATATATATATATATAGAGATATTTTGCTTTCAGTGAATTCTTTATGATCATAAATATTATTATTTCATAGAGAAAACTAAAAAATATGAGCAAAGTTTTAGTTGTTTTCGGAGCTACTGGTCAGCAAGGTGGTTCAGTCGTAACATACGCATTGAATAATTTATCAAGCCAATTTAAAATTAGGGGTGTTACACGTAATGTGAACAGCGAAAAGTCTAAGTTGCTCTCTGAGAAAGGTGTTGAGATGGTAACTTGCAATATCGCTAACAAATCAGACGTTTCCAAGGCAATCAAAGGTGCACATACAGTTTACGGTATGTCCACCATGGTTTTTGATGGCTCAGCAGGTACTGAGATAGAGCAAGGTAAGACCATTGCCGACTGCGCAGTTGAAGAAGGTGCTGAGCTTCTTGTTTGGAGTTCCTTACCAAACGTTACTAAGGAATCCAAAGGCAAGTTCACACATGTTACTCATTTTGATCAAAAGGCTGATGTTGAAACTTATATTTGTGGATTGCCTATCAAAAGCGCTTTTTTTCAACCAGCTGTGTTTTTACAAAATTTGTCAACAGTGACTTCTCCTCAAAAAATTGGTGACTCTACTTATTCATTTTTCAATGTCATGGACCCAGATGCTAAAGTTCCATGGATTGACATTGTTGAAGATGCTGGTAAATACGTCGGTGAAATTATTTCTAGTCAAGATAAATGGGCTAGCAAAACAATTTATGGATCTCAAAACCTTTATAGCTGGGCTCAATTGGCAGAAATTGTTAGTAAACTTTCTGGCAAAAATGTGATTTACACTCAATTACCAAGAGAAAAATTTATGAGTTTCTTTCCTCCACAGTTAGCAAGCGATATTACTGAAATGTTCGAGTTTTATAACGAATTTAATTTGTGGGGCCCAAAGACTGAGATCATTTTGGAAAAACAAACACAAACTTTGAGTTTTAAGGCCATTTCAGCTGAAGACTATTTGAAAGCTCATCCTATTAATTTCAATTAATGTTTCTGCTTTTAGCTTATCAAAATACATTATTATATAATAAGTATTCTTACAATCAAACTGATTTTCATAGAATCCATAGATTTTAAAAATATAATTGTATATACATTGCCTTTTTTTTCGAATATATAACTGTGGATTAATAACATTTTGTAATATGCAAATATATAAAACTTTTGCAACCAGAATCTAGATAAATATGGTATTTTCACGACCAATTTTTTCGCTTCAATAAAAACATTACCGAATTTGCTGTATAGTAAAGATAAACTTGAAGAAAAATTTCATTGTTATTTTATTTAGTATGAATAAATATAGAGCAGCTACTAATATTATAACAAACCTTTTGAGGAAGGTGAGACAGAGTGTTTAACTGAATCATTTTAGACAAACAAACACACTTTTGAGGGCCTGACTCCAAAATCTTTTAGTATAAAATTGTTCAACAATTTTTCTTCAGAAAAATATAAGTTACCTATTTACGATTTAATCTCTCCAAATTACTGTTTAATTTTGGAAGAAAATTGAAGAATCCAAGTAATACCAAATTTATTGCAGTTGTACATAAAAATATGCTACTTAAAAAAAAAAAAAAAAAAAAAAAAAAGGTACAACAAGTTGCAATTTTTAAGTGAAATTAACTCGTCTTTCTTTTTTTTTTAAATTTTTCTATAAGACCCCTTCAGCTTGATTGCTTCAAAATAAAATACCCCGATGGGTTGTATCCCAAACTCAAGAAAGAAATTCATTTGAATAGTGAGTATGATGACTCAAGTGAGAATGAAGGTGACAAAAGTAATTCAGAATCAGATATTGAATTAATGAGCGATGCTGATCATAACGGTTTGGATGAGAATCAGACCGAAGATAATCATAACTTCTCTCTTTTGACTGATAGCTATAACTTTTGAATACTGGGCAGACACTTCTTTAATAATTGAAATGAGATATAGTTTGATGGTTTGAGATAAAGATAACACTTTAAATCGGTAGATATGATGTTGGGTTCGCCAGTGGAAGGGCACAAGTCAAAAGTATTTAAGACCATTTTGTTTTTTTTGTTTTTTTTTTGTATGCAGTAAATTTCAAGATTGCTTTGCCGGTATTTTGTACCCTAAACCCGTTCAAACAAGAAATAACAATAAAGGAACCTAAAAATTTTTTATATTACAAATAGTAAAAATAAAATAAAATCTTATTAATAAGCAGAAAATAATATTTAAATAAAGATTGGGTTCAAAATTTCATTACTTATTCTTGATTGACTTTATTCTTCTATATCTATCATAAGCATTAAGATAAACAAAATGAAACAAGATACCTCTTTTAAATGGGTTCCTAAAAAACTTTTTAACCTTGGAAACCTCAATATCACTATTATTGGCGGTACTGGTGGTCTTGGTAGAGCTATAAGTAACGTTATGGCTTCTGCCGGTGCTAATGTTACTGTCATCGGACAAACTTTTAGAGATGCTGATAAACCAAACATTTCATTTATTAAAGCCGACTTGAGTTCTATTAAGACATCTCGAGAAGTTGCTTCTAAATTGGATGTTTCTAAAACCGATATTCTCTTATTTACTGCTGGTATTTTTGCTGCTCCAAAAAGACAAGAAACTATTGAAGGTTTGGAACGTGATATGTCTGTTAGTTTTTTGAATCGTCTAATTATGATTCGTGAGCTTGCTCCAAAAATGGGCACTGTAAAAAATTCTTATGGGTTTTCTCCAAGAGTTTTCATTATGGCTTTTCCAGGATCTGACCAATTGGGACATATTGATGACCTCAATTCAGAAAAAGAATATGGTGCTATGAAAGCACACATGAACACCGTTGCAGGAAATGAAGCATTAGTTTATGATAGCATGGCAAAGTATAAAAATATTCACATCTATGGTTTGAATCCGGGTATGGTTAAAACAAGTATCAGAAACAATCTTTTTGGTGAAGGATCTTTAAAATCCAAAGTCATTGAAGGCGTTGTTAGTTGGTTCACCAAAACCCCAGAGCAATATGCTGAAGGAATATCACCTTTATTAATTGCCCCTGAATTGGATAACTATAATGGTGGTAACTTTGACAACAAAGGTCAAGCAATTCTTCCATCTAAAGGATTCTCTAAAAATTATGCTGCTAAGTTTATTCAAGTATCTGAAAAATTGCTTGAAAGCAAAAAATTGATGTAGTCGAGCTGATCATTCAATTTTTTGCTTTGAGCTGATCATTCAATTTTTCAATTCTTCATGATATTAGCTTTCAATGTCATAATCATCACAATTAGAATCAAAAAATTTCCAATTTGTTTTTTTTTGTAAAGAAAAGTTGATGTGGATCAGATATTCTAGAAGCTGTGGCGTACAGTTCATTACAATAGGATTTGAATTTGTTTTTTTGGTTATTATCGTATATATGTACATATAATTTTTGTTATAAAAAGTATTTGGTTTTCATTTAATAAATTATTAATCTTGTTGCTCTGTTGAACCTTTTCGTATATGTAGATATTTGATAAAAAATAAAAGAACAATCTTTTAATTAAATGATGTATCAATAATATAAAAGAATTTATTTATATTTGATATGAGCTTTATCTACAGTGTAGTATGAATTTTATTTACAATATAGTATGAAAATTATGAAGCCAATGTTACGAACAATTTTTTATATTTGGTATGAATAAATACCCCAGGCACTGGTATGGACAATTTTTTCCTACTGGTATGAAAGTTTACAAGCGGTGGTATGAAAAAAAAATCAAAGCGCTGTATTAATCTTATCTTATCTTAGACTTCAATATTATACTCGTCTAAAACTGACCTATAATATTCACTTGCTATTCTATCTTAACTTTTATCTTTTATTAGTCTCCTGTTTCTTTCTCTTATCAACTTATAATTATTTTCTATCTATAAATACTTAACTAAATCATATTCATTATGAACTTATATAGTACTTGATAAATCAGGGAGCAAGCTGCTTACATCTTTATTATATAATCCAAAAAAATCTGCTGACAGTATTTTACTATGAGCAGATTTCCAACAGTTTGTTTGACCAAAAAGGCACATTTTGCCGTTCTGTGTTTGCTATATTATGATGAGCAATTCTATTTCTATTCAAATATTTCACTTGATGTCGGATACTTCTTGCATACAATAATGAGCAATAATTTACATTTATCCCAAGTTTCAGATTACAGTTTCAAAGCAAAAATAAAAAAACCTAGAGCTAGAATTCCCACAACTTGCAGCGTTTGTAGGAAAAAGAAAATCAAAGTATGTTTGAAACCACAAACACTCCCAATCAATTTTAGTTACTTTCAAAATTATTTGATCATTTATATAATTACTAATGCTTTTTTTTTTCTCTCTCTTTTTTTTTCTGCCAGTGTGATAAAGGAAAACCTTTTTGTGGCGCGTGTATTAGAAATTCTACATGCGAATCATGTTATTATGATGATCCATCTTCGGATGTGAACGCTTCTTCAATAATTAGAAATCTTAAGCGACAAAACAATGCATTAACGCGAGAAAACGAAAAACTAAAGCACTTAATTGCAATTAATGGCATTCAATCTAATCAACTGAAATATTCTGATTTAAATAAAAATGAATTTGATGAACTGCCTCTTAACACCAATCCAAGAATTTCTAACCAGTCTTCAAAAGATAATGACGAAAATGATCAAATTAATAGATTGATAGAAGATTTCGATGTTTTACTAGTCATTGAGAATAAGTTTTCTCATTTTGGACCAACAAGCTTTGTCGCACATATTAATAATGAGCCAATCGTGAAGAATATGTTTGACAGGTTCTTATCTTGTCATGGAGAAAACTCTAATAAAAAAAGCACGTTTTGTACACTTAATGACATCCCCTTGAAAACTCAAATATTCAGCTCATATGGAACTAAACAAATCAACTCAATTATCGATCCAATCAACCTGATATTACCACCTAAAAAATTGTTTGATAATTTTATCAAGTTATTCTTTGAAAAATGTTATTTTTTAATGCCATTTGTTGATAAATCAATTTTTTATCATCAATTTAATAGAGTTGTACAGCTAAACGATCAAGGTCAATATTATTTTTTTGCAGAAAAAGAAAATTTAGTCTTTATTTCAATGACATTGACTTTTTTAAGATTTGCTTATTTGACTTTGCCAACGAAACTGGCTCATTCAATCAATTCAAAGCAAATGAAAGTTGATGAATTAACTTTAGAAGTGGAAAATCAGGGCGTTGAAATATCTGAAATATTCATCGATTGTGCTAAAAGTTGTATATCTAATTCACCTGGCTTGAAAAAACCAAAGCTAGAAACTGTTCAGGCGCTATTGTTTTTAAAAGTTTATGAATTTATGTCCACAGAAGATGGTGATACTGGAATCGATTCAATGATAGGTTTAACTATCACAATAAAATTGGCCAAATCTATTGGGTTGAATAGAGACCCCGATAATTTTGGGTTAATTACAGATCCTAGAGTTAAACATGTTTGGAGAAAAACTTGGTATAAATTGGTTCAACTTGATGCTTTAAGTTCTTTAAGTTTTGGAACAGAATTATCAATATCTGATGAAGATTATTTTGACACTAAATTGCCTTTTATAAATTCGGAATTAAAATCAATTGGAATGCTAAGTATTCATGAAACGAAGATCATTAATCAATTTGTCGATATTTTTGAAAACCTGAATATTTTGAGAGATATCGTTAAACTTATGATGAATGTTCGAACTAATCCAAAAAGATCAAAAATTCGCCAATATATGCATGATTTAGAAATATTCATGAAACAGAAACTGTGCCTGTTTGAAAATTTTATTGATATAGGCACTGTATTATCACAGAATCCTCAAAACAATTTTATTGTTCGATGTGAAAAAGCCAATCAGTGTTTATTAAGGATACACAGTCTTGTAGCTCATCATATTTTGAACTATATTTTAATGTTGTCTACGTCGGCTGAAAGTGAAGAATTGAAAAATATTACCATACAAAAAACAATATCGTCAGCATTGGAGATTTTTAAGTTTTGTTATGATTATTTCAAACATCCAAATTTTGTTTTTGGGTATGATCTACATAAATTCATTTCTCCAATGATAGCTTTTGCAGTTCAAAGATGTTATCAAATGATTTGCATAATTGTTGTTAGGCATCATGAAATTTTTGAGCTAATTTTTTCCTCAACAAAGAGTAATATTCTCACAAATGAAATTTTAAATTGGTTGACTTGCAACAAGCAAGAAATTTCTGAAATTTGCGGTGCTTCAATCAATGATCATATAATTATTTCACTTCAATTATATGCTTATATGGAAGAATTGTATATAATTTTAGCAGACTTTGATAGTCAATATTATCAAATTTTGCGACTTCGTAAATTAATTGCAATGTCCATGCTTTTCATTGTTGAAAAAGACACGCTTTTCAAAGATTTTTTAAATAAAATACGTGCTGCAAGAAAACACAAAGTTCAAAGTAATTTACATGGTGGAGAACAAGAAAATCAAAATGTGGAAAGTTTATCTACGACTAATGATGATGCAAATACAATATTCGAGTCAAAATCTTTGCCAAACAAACCCACACTTGATCATTTATCTTTCGATCAATCAGAATATTTAAATATAGATGGTGAAAATAATAATCCCAATTATTGGGCTGCATTAATACATGAAGCTGAACAATATACATTTAATTATCCGATGTTAACACCTGATATTTATTATAATGAAGTTTACGAAACAATTGATCCTAATATTTCACATGACAATGAAATCGATAATTTCATTCGAAAAAATTAACTTCGGGCTAGATATTAAATAATTTTAATCTATTAATACTCTTGATTAAACCAAGCTCCAAGTAACCACAATATATAACCTGTTGAACCTTTTTTCGATTTATATCATTTGATTTACAGATATATGATTATGTTGCTCATTTGACCAGAATCCATTAGAACTCAAGAGTTCATAATCAGTTAGGCGCCATACTTTTAGGCAATTCTTAGTTTGACTGGCGCGCTTTTCCATAATCTCTTAACATGATTTATGTTGTTTTCTTTGTTGTTTTTTTTTTCACAGATATATGCTTTTCTTGAGATGTTCAGAAAATGTAATGGTGTCAATGATTTTGCATGTTGGCAAACACTTACCGCATTGACCTTAGCTGTTTCATAAAAAAAAAAAAAAAAAAAAAAAAACCAATAGTCACGCACAAGTAAAATTTGAGTAGTATAAATTTTATCAAAGCCAATATTTATACCACTTCGTCTCCGTTATAACAAATGTAGATATTTTTTGAATCTTTGGACTTCTTTCAAAAGTGGATTGGGCATTTCCTTACTTAGATGAATCATCAGTGTTTTTTACATTCGACTACCTTTTCATCTTAAGAAAGTAGAAATATCTTTACTTCTTTTATAATAATCAACTTCATGATTTAAGAATGAAATGAAGCTCAAACTTACATACTCTATAGAAACCTATAGAGTGTAGTATGCACTCAAAGATTCGATGATTAACAGAAAAATTTATGACTTGAAATATTTCCAAGTCGGAGAGGAGAGCCTTTCTTTTTTTGCTTTTTTTTTTGCTTTTTCTTTGAATTATGATTCGAATCGAAGCCTAATATTTATTTCAAACTGTTATAAGATAAACGTTATTTAAAATGCCTCGATTGCTAGAAATCTGTAAGTATAATAATTTGGGCTCTTTGTTGACTTCTTTCTTATTTTTCAACAATATGGATTGTTTAGTTTTGTTTTGTTTTGTTTTTTGCTTAACTGAAAGTAACGCAAGACTAAAGTTTTTACGATTGGAACTACTTATTACAAGACACAGATCATACAACTACAAAGTAAATAAGAATAGGCTTAATATATATTAAAATTAGCTAAATCACCTGAATTGAGTAGAATAATGCACATCAAAAGCTTAATTTATTAATGGATCTTTTGAGAAAGCGAAGTGAAACCATTTAGGCAATTAGCTACTTTGACAAAGAATTAAAATCAAATACAAGAAAACTTTAAACAGAGGATTCAAAGGTCTTTTATAGTTTCAAAGAAAAGTATTAGTTGGTTGCTAGAGACAAGAAGATATGGTAAAGTATCTTTTTGACAATAGCAGGTATACCATGAAGTTAGTCTCGCCTTCAAATGCTGTTTTCAGCATTTTTTTTTTTTTTTCTTGAGATTTGACAGCTACGAATTTGCATCCCTGTAAGTTTCTCTTTAGTTTATTGATAAAAAATTACTATTGAGAAGTTTTGAAAACAAAATAATTAAACAGTAGGCTTTAATTATTTAGAACAAAACTTTTCTACTAACAAAACGATCATGGCTATTATGTCTTTTTTTTTTCCTTTTTTTGTAAATCTAATTGTTTCAAGTTACTTAACTTGGCAGATTGTATTCTTCTTAAAATGTCAAGAGATAAGATCCAATGAGTGAGTATCAATATCTAGCCTGCTTTGAAGATCTAAACAAAGATCAGATTACAGAGTGACATGTAATTGAATGCAGTTGAACAAACGCCAGAATTTAAAATATTGAAAAGTGCGAACAAAGTGAAGTCTAATGAAAACCAATTGAGCTTTTGTAATTTGTTTACCACGAGCCAAATATGAAGACAAATATTGAACAGCTTTGATACGTTGTTCAAGAGTTGTTTGATCATAATCAAATAATATATCTATAAGAGTGGTCAAAAATGCATCGACTAATTGGGTATGGAATTGAGAAAAATGGAATAATATGAATTGAACAGATCTAGTGTTTGATGTATTAAGAATGTAAGTTTTAAAAATGGATAATCATGAACGATAAACTGCAATATCATCACCATTAATAAGACTTGATTCCGAAAAACTATCTTGTAAATTATAAATTATTTTTTCCATCAAATGATCCAATTTGCTACTAAGAGCATTAATATTAATTTCTAAATTGTTGTATTGTTCTTCGCCTTCATCATCCATTTCGTCGTCTTCTTCATCATCATCGTCATCATCATAGTTTGCATTTTCTGATTCTTGAATATTATTTTTATAATTTGATTCTTCAACTTCTTCCATTTCTTGATCTTCATCTTCATTATCACTGACATCATCATCGTCATTGTCATCAATTTCATCCAAATTATTCTTGAGTTGTACATCTAATTCAAGTTATGGAGGAAGTGGGGATACTCTTTCCACTTCTCTGAAATGACTCGGTAGGTCCTTTAGTGGCTATTTACTATTGTCCTCAAAAAACTCAAGAAAACAAACATACTACTGAACCATGTATATTGCATATCATATATTTTATTCATAACTTGATCACATAAATTAGACAAACACAAATTTGCGATGCAGAAAGATCTTAACTAAACGTAATAATGAAAGTATCACCCATGAAATCCTGACAAATGCGGGATATTGTCGAATTTATAATATTACTGTATCTTTTGTCTGTGATTATTACTATTGTTAATCACATTACAACGGCGATGCTTTAACACATTTTTTGCTTTTGATTTTCTACTTGAATCTGAATTCTTGCTAAACAGTTATTATTAGTCAAACAGCTATAATTTTCAATTTGAATTCTCTCTTTAAACCCTTTCCAACCTCATAAACTGCTATTTTTTTTTTTTTTTTTTGCTTCATATTTCTATAATTCGTAAGATTCGTTTTATTATTTCTATTAATATTTTTACGCTTTAGGTTTAGCTATATTATTCACAGTGCCCCCACTAAAAGTTTATCTAATTCACACATCCATATGTCCACTATCATTTACATCTTACGGCTCTAGTGGTTCAGGCAAAGCGAATTTTTTTGAGGCTTTTTTAGGGGTATTCTTTTTTCTGTTTGGCGTTACCGAAGTCATTTTTGATTCAAATTTTTTTTCTCCATATTTTAAGCAATAGAGGTGTAGAACGATAGTAATAAAATGAAGAAATAGAAGTTGCTGAAAAGATAAAAGGATATAAAATACAAAATAGAAAGTACATGACATACATGGCCTAAAGGTACATTTTGTGATTTTTGTAAAAAATAAGAATTCATCATAATATTGCAGCAACATTCATTGAGGAATAGCATAGATCTAAGGCCTATACTAGTCTCTGGAATTGACAAGTCAAATTTCTTATTTTCGCAAAGTAAGAAGGTTGAGGATCCAGTGTCTAACAAGGTGAGCTGCCAAAATTCCACCATTAGAACTTACAGTTATTAATTCATAGGGAGCCTAAAATTTTAAAGGTGACTACTAAAATTTGCAATGAGCAAGAATCACTAAATTTTCATAATGATTTTTATTGACACATAGATGATGAATTTGAAATCCGCATTATTAGAATCATTTCTTATTTCTTCGTACCAATATGGTTTTAAAACTTTCCATCAATAAGAAAAATTTTTTCGCAACAATAAGAAGAAAATGAAGATAAAAAAAGATACAAAAATAAAAATAGAACAAAAATACAAAAATAAATAAATTAAATTGGATGAATATTTATTTCCTACTGAACAAAATCACCGTAATACAATTTTATATTTCACATATAGTACAAAAAGGAGATGTAAAAGAGAATGAAATGTAATAAAATAAAGAAAAATTGAAAATAAAATAAAAATAGTTTGCAGTTAGATCAACAATTGAAACAAAGTAGAATCAGAAAAAATAAAATTGAGACTTACAGTGAAATAAAGCGGTAATAGCATAAAAACGATATACATAGATTGAGACACAATATCCACGAATGAAAACTAAATAAATATAAATAAGCCTTAAATTTTTATATATAAAGCCTAAATATAAACCTACTTTATCCAGGCTACTCCAATTAACTCATTTTGAATATTTCTTTTATGTTCTTTTTCTTTTTCAAACGCATATCCAATAATCTACTTTTATTATATCCACATCAAGTTTTCATTTTCTCTTTTTTATTCTATTTCTCCGTTTTCTCACTACACGCTTCAAATACAACTCGTGTCAACTGTTTGTAAGCACTTCTTTAATATATACCGATTTATATTAACATAAAAATCAAATAATAATTAACTTTTCTTTTACATACTCAACTAATACAGCCTTGTTGAATAATGAATTTAAAAAGGGACCACAAAAAGTGAAAAAAAAGAGATGAATTGCTAATAATGAAAAAGAATCTACGTGTGCCTTTTTTCTCTTTATCATATTTGAATGATATGTTTGCCTTGAATTATTTCCATTTTTTTTTTTTTTTTAGAATTCGTTCGTGTAATCTGAAAATAGTCCCAAATATGAAGTTTTTTTCATAAATACAAAATAGATAATAAAAAGCACTTACATCTATCGCCCAAACATTTTGAGTAGGAATTTCTTCTTTTATTCGTATCTTTTTTTTTTCGTTCTCACGCGCTGATTCAATTCTCCTTTCTTCTGCAACACATTTTTGATGCGCGCGCTAAAAAAAAAAACTGTAAATATGAGAGGATAAGCTAGGATAAGAGTAAACAAAACTTTGGATTTACATGGATTAGACATGTAATTTCTGCAATAATAGACAAAAATGGCTTATTGAAAAAAAAAATAACTAGGTACTAATTTGTTTGTTTGTTTTTATTTTTCGGTGTTAATAATAGCGTTTAGGAGAACGTTTGATATAAAAAGACGATTCGTTCAATTAATTTATAAATATGTAATACACTGCAACTACCACTATCAATAAAATTAAACACATTCTCTTTCTAACACTGTTATGGTTTTTTTGGTTTTTTTTAATTTTCTCTTTTATTTCGTCAGAGCTTGGTCTCCTACAAATTCATATGCCCCAGCATATGTTCAATGCCCATCTAATTCTCTTCTTAGAGAAGCCAATAGTTTGAGTACTGATGAACAATCATGGTTGGAAAAAAGAAAAGGAGTTGTTCAATCAAATTTGGCCAACTTCCTTAAATATACTGCTAAATTGAATGAATCCGATTATAGATCACTTGTTATAGACGATAATATAAAAATTGGAGTTGCACTTAGTGGTGGTAGCTACAGAGCCATGTTGAGTGGTGCTGGTCAGTTATCGGGAACTGACAATAGAACTAATGGTGCTTTTGAAACCGGTCTTGGTGGACTTCTTCAAGCGTCAACATATATAAGTGGTCTCTCCGGAGGGGTTTGGCTACTTGGTTCTTTAACAATGAATAATTGGACTAGTGTTCAAGACATTGTTTCTAATAATATAATTTGGAATTTAACAGAACCTCTTTATGCACTTGGAGGCTCCAATCTGCTGATAAGTCTCGAATACTACACTAACTGGATCGATGGGTTAAAAGAAAAAGAAGATGCGGGATTTGATGTCAATTTTGTCGACTTATGGGGGAGGGCATTGGCTACAGTTCTTTTTGAGAGTGAGCAAACTGGCGTTGCTGAGACATGGTCTACTCTCGCTGAAGCTGATGTCTTCATCAATGCACAAATGCCATTCCCAGTATCATTGGCCGAGGTACAATATGGAACTGATGAAATGATTTATTATAACTCTACTACGATTGAATTCACTCCATTTGAATTTGGAACTTGGGAACCAGATGGAAATGCATTCACTCCAATCAAATACTTGGGTAGTAATATCACTGCAGGAGTGCCCTATGATTCTAGTAGTTGTGTTGAAGGATATGATAACGTTGGTTTTGTCATTGCTACTTCATCCAATATTTTCAGTGGTGGAATTGAAGATGGTGTTCATATTATCGAATCTACTTTTGAAAAATTGTATGACGCTTTTAAAAAAGTCTTTATTGAAGTAGAAGAAAGTTCATTTTTTAAAGCACTTTATCCAAATCCATTTTATGGCTCTACGTATGGTACCAAAGAAAGTCTTGCCAATTCTAAAATTCTTACGTTAGCTGATTCTGGATTTGACGGGCAACTTATTCCATTTGCACCGCTAATTTTAAACAAGCGCGAAGTCGATTTTATTATAGCTTTTGATAATTCTGCTGACATAGACAACTGGCCAGATGGCACTTCTATTGTTCTAACCTATGAACGTCAATTTAGTTCTGTCGGAGCACCATATTCATTTCCGTATGTTCCACCTCCATCGACTTTCATTACAAAAAACTTCACTCAACGTCCTGTTTTTTTTGGTTGTAATGGGTCTAATCTTACTGATTTAGCCTATATACCTCCATTGGTTGCTTATGTCGCAAACAGGGACTATAGTTTCTCGTCAAATACAACTATATTTCAGTTGACATATGAACTTGAAGAAAAATTAGCGATGATCGAAAATGGCTACGCCGTAGCTACCTTGGATGATTTATCATATGATAAAGATTGGCCTACCTGTGTTGGCTGTGCTACTATCAAACGAGCACAAGAGCGTGCTGGTGTTGACCAGAATGATATATGTCAACAGTGTTTCGAAAAATATTGTTGGGATGGAAGTATTTGATTTGACGATTTGAATTCAGCTTCATTGATAAATTTCTTTGATTTTTTTCCCCTGGTATCATCTAAAAGAACAAAGAAATATGAAGTCAAAAAAATACATCTCTGTGGCTGTTAGTTTTACATTTTGAAATACGTCAAAAGTGCGTATCCAAGATTTCAAACTATTGGTTCTTACTATCATCATATATCCAATTACAATAACAAATTTTCTTTTTGTTCCATTGAAGTTGAGAAATTTGGAGTTCTAGAATCTCATTTTTATAAACTCAGGACACACAGTACGTAATGTGCTTAAAGACCTCTTGAAAACATTTGACTGACTTACAAATTCAATCCTAAACAGTGTCTATAGTTGAACAAACGGAAAAGGGAAATTTGAGAGGACCTATTAATGAACAGACTAGTATCAAATAGAAAAATCTTTTAAAAAATATAATTTTCGAATTTTAGGGAAGCTATTGAACACACTTTGCTGATATCGATTTAGATTAAGCTCATTAAATGCTTGAAGTATAAATAGCCTACTTTCAAAAATTTTGAGACTAGTGAATTCTAATATACTATAGTTACATGTTCTGCAATTTTTTGTGAACAAATATCAAGAGTCTCAAATTTATTTATAACAATACACTAAGAATTTTTTTTTTTTTTTTTTTTTTTTTTTTAGTTTGTTCCAAGTAAATCTTAAAGTTTTTTTTTTGTTTTTTTTAGATAGTATACGTTACTTTATAAAGTATATAATAAATATTCCCATAAGCATCATGAAGTATTACAATTTGTTTTATTGTCTTTCTCTGTTGAATCCACTAAAATTGATGCTTGAAATCAGTATGAAGTCTTTGCCTTGAAAAGCCGAGGATTTCAGTATGAAATTTTCGAAAATCGGAACTTGATAGCAACCTATGTAAATTCTGAGTCTACATTTGAAAATGACTGAAAGCTGCCATATATTTCCCTAATTTACCAACTGGACTACGTAAAAAAAAAAAGCTATATCAATGTTATTTGAAACTTAGTCACTTTTCCCAACATCAATTCTCCACGACTTCATATTTATGAATAATTGCGAAGGAAAACTAAAAAAAACATGGCACAATATAAAGCCTTGAGCTCTTGTGAAAGCACCGCTCTTTCATATATCAATAAAACCTTTTTTTGATAAGTGAAAGAGCTTGTCAGACTGCCACTTATACCCACCCAAATTAACCACTTTCAAAAAAAGTAAAATCAAAATGGGTCGAAATCATCTCTTTTTCCTAATAATTTGTAAAAACAAACAGTCAAACAGAAAACAAGTATAAACGTAGATGTCTGGATTAACTAGAATCACAGATCAAGCTAAGAAATAAATATCATTCTAGAGTATAAGGGTTATCAGATCATCAACCAAGTTGGATTCAGTGGCTCTTTTGAAGAGTCAAAGAGAGACGTTATCTATAGAAATGATCCTACTATGAAATTTGTTAGTTAATCCGTTTCTCAGAATTGCTTCTTGAAAAAGCTTCCATCAGAAGTGCAAACAGATCTGTACAGAAAATATATGCTAAAACCATTTAGGGATATACATACTGAAGTACGTCGACAAATATAAGAAAATTGTCAATGAATATATTATTGTTAAGAGTGGGAAGGCCCATAAACTTATATAGTTTTGGATTTTGATGTTACCCGTATGTGTTTCGAATTGTTGTCTACCGACTACTTGAGGCACCCCTCAAACACCCCTGAATGCCGCTTAAGGTGGCATGCTTACTAATAAATGACTAGTGCAATGTTCTGTCAAAATCTATCTCATCTCATCGCATCCTATCTTGTCATTACTTTCACTTAAATGTACACCTTGAAGTATATTGAATCATAACGGATCATTCTTTCAGCTTTCTCACACGAACATTAGAGAACTGGAAGGTTTAAAAAACAAAAAAAACAAAAAAAAAAAAAAAAATGTCAGTACGTCCTGCGACTCATGCCGGATCTTGGTATAGTGCCAGACCTGTAAGTTTGGAGAACCAATTATCAAAATTGATCAGCGAAGCTGAAAGCGTCATGGCAAAACCGAAAGCAAGAGTTATTATAGGGCCTCATGCTGGTTATACATATTGTGGATCAACTCTTATTGAGGCCTACAAGTCTTGGGACACTTCAAAAGTAAAAAATGTCTTCATCTTCAGCCCTTCTCACTATATATATTTCAAAGGGGCAAGAGTTTCAAAGTATCATTACTACAAGACACCTTTTGGTAATGTTGAAGTTAATCATTCTTTGGCAAAAGAATTGACCCAAAAATATTCAGAAGATTTGAAGTTTATGAGCTCGAATATTGATGATGAAGAGCATGGGCTCGAAATGCATATGCCTATATTTTATAAATTTACAGAGAAATTGCCACAAGGTCAACCAAAAATCATTCCGATTCTAATTAGCGCTTCTGATAGATCCTTTGAAAAAAGAATAGGATCAATAATTGCCGAGTATTTGCCAAATGAAGAATTTAGTTTTATCATAAGCTCTGACTTCTGTCATTGGGGTGAAAGATTCGATTACACAACCTATACATTTGATTCGGAAACTTCAGATTTGAAAGATCTATCACATGATGATATGGAAGAATTTGATTTGAAAACAACTCCAATTTATAAAAGCATAGAATACTTAGATCGAAAAGCTATGGAAGTCGCGGCAGCTGGCTCGCATGAAAAATGGAGAGATTATATCAAGAGAACTGGAAATACGATTTGTGGCCAGAAGCCTGTTTCTATTATTCTTGCAGGTATTGAGCTTTATAAGTCCAGAGAAAGTATAGATAAAAAAATCGGGTTTCAATGGATTGGATATACTCAAAGTAACAAGGTCATGACACTTAATGAAAGTAGTGTAAGTTACGCAAGCGGTTATGTTGTAATTTAAGAAGCTTGATTTCTTCAATTTTACAATAAACCAAGATCAGAAATTTGTTAGATTATAGTGATATTTTCTTTCTTAAATAACAGTGAACCCAACAGTAATCAAAATATAGTCAAGTTAGCGAATGAATTAAATTTGACCCAGAAGTTCTGTTGAGTGATGTGATGTTTTTTTGTTTTTTGTTTTTTCGGTTTTTTTTTTCTTTATATTTATTTATTTATCAATCACATCATATATATTTATTGATTTATTTATTTTTGAGGATTCTTTATTATTATCTGTATTTTGAAGGTGTAGTGTAGTGTGTGATCTATCATAATTGTTAAAGTTTCATATGTGTTTTTTTCTACTTTTTTTATTTTTTTTTGTCACTTCTTTTTTTTTTTTTTTTTTTTTTACTTTTTTTTTTTTTTTTTTTTTTTTTTTTTTTTTTATGTTGGGTTTTTTTTCCCCCTCCCTCAGTTTGTTTATAAATTTAATTTTTTTTT
>JASTUB010000282.1:0-22286 GCA_031124825.1 Saccharomycopsis vini
AACAATTTTTTATAATTGGTATGAACAATTTTTTCTTACTGGTATGAAAGTTTACAAGCGGTGGTATGAAAAAAAAAACAAAGCACTGTACTTAAATGTGGGACACCACGAAAAGCTAACTAAAATGATAAGATAACAAAGAAGCGAAAAAAAAAAAAAAAAAAAAAAAAAAAAGGAAGGGTAAGTCCAGTCTTCCCTATTATAAGTGTTTAAGATGGCAACAAATTGAATTTATATAAGTTCAACTTGAAGGTAAATGAAAATTGACTACGAGATTTACGTGTTGTGTTGTTGTGGAGCAATAGATATATTTATAAGACAAGTTTAGTAGAAAACCCCCAAATTTGAAGATGGGTGAATGATATGTGTTCTTAGGAGAGCATATTGAACATTGATTGGCAAAATTGCCTTTAAAGATCTGCAAATAGGATAGTTAGTTTACTATTTTGAAAAATGTTTTGTCAATCATTACTGTAAATGGAAAAAACAAAACAAAAGGTGGATAACACAAAAATAAAAAAACAAAAATAGAAAAACAAAAACAAAAACAAAAACAAAAACAAAAACAAAAAATAAATAAATGCAATCTTTTGCCTTTGAGAAATCTATAGTGAAATAAACTGACATAATCACCACTCAAATTTCATTCTAAAATAAAATAAAAAATTAAAGGTATCTTTGGAAACAAAAAAAAGCAAAAAAACTTAACAAAAATGTTTTAATGTTTGTAAATCAAAATGATCTAGGAAAAAAATATTTTTTTTTTGAAGCTACAGACCAAATTTTGAAAATGTGATATTATAAAAGGAAATACAGAAACAAAAAAAAAAAAAAAAAGAAAAGGCCTGCATTTCCTGGCAACGTAATAATAATAATAATAATAATAATAACAATAATAATAATAATAATACAGTATAAGAATTATTTTGTAGAGAAAGAATATTGATCAAATTTGATTATATAATCATTTTGTTACTATATTTAGTGTTAATTGGTCTATTTATAGATACATTTCTTTTGTTTACTTGATAAAACCACCACGGCAACAATCATCTTGACCAAAGAGCGAGTGAGCATTTTAGTACAGATATGGCAAGTTTTCATAGGAGAGGGGGGTGTATGGTACTGTTCAAATCTGCGCCTTGTTGTTTACTACTTTTATGGCTTGTGTTTTGCAAAAAAAATAATAGAACTAAATTTTTGACAACTCAAGTTGAGAAGTTCATGGAATATATTTCATCAATAATTATTAAACAAAATGATATCAAGTGTAAGTATCTTGGGTTTGCGTTGTATACAGATCAATTATTGATTATCAACTAGTAATAAAAGCCATCTCCAAAAAAAAAAAATGCCAATACATTGAATACCAATTTACTTGAACTGACACGAAAAAATGTGAGTTATGCGTACAAAAAAGGGGTGAGATACATTGGGATACATATTCCTTAGTGGCAAATCTACAAACAACAGTGACCAGGGGTCCAACGGTCCGGACAGAAAATTTTTTCTGTATAAATATCTGGTTAACGTCCCTTTATTTTGAAGTTTGTACTCGATTTAATTTATATTATATTTGTATTATCACACTTAAACTCACTCGTTTAATTAACTAAACCTTACCACTCGCTTTCTAATATCTATTCATAATGTACGCTCAAGTTTTCGCCGCTGCTGCTTTCGCTTCTGCTGCTGTTGCCAGTTACGCCAACACCACCTACGTCACTGACGAACAAACCACTATTGTCACCATCACCTCTTGTCACGAAAACAAATGTAAAACCTCTACCGCTACCACTGGTCTTACTGTTGTCACCTCCACCATTGAAGGTACCGTCACTGAATACACCACCTACTGTCCATTGACTGCCACTGAAGCTAAAAACTCCACCTCTGCTCCAGTTGCTATTGAAACCGGTGCTGCCAACAAATTGGCTGCCGGTGCCGCTGCTGCTGCTGGTATTGCTGGTATCTTGTTGTTGTAAGTTTGATACTTTTTTAACCCTGTTTTATTTTAGTATCAACTTTTAGTTGAATTGTTTTTCTCTCTTATATAACAACGAATCTGGCTGGCTGGTTTTCTAATCTATGAATTTGCTTTAAATTTAATTTTTTCCTTTCTATTTCCATAAGAATTATTTCAAATACCATAATGGCTGTATAATAATATTTTATCTGCTTTCAAAGTTTCTTTTAATATCAAAATCTTTTTACATCATTAGTTTTCGTAAATAAAGCAAAATATGATTATTTTGTTTACATTGTATACATTCAAATATTATTAGTATGTGCTTACGAGCAATAATATAGTTGATTGGTTAATGTTTCCAAAGTAATACACTAAGGGTAAAAAAAAATTCGAGCTGAAGAATGTTTGTATGTTATTATGGAAGTTATTTGCGGTTCATTCTCCTTACCATAAATCATTAAATCAAATTCTAGACATTGCCATCTATTATCTAGGAAGCTGATCGAAATGCCGCTAGGTCGTTAATAGAATGTGTGCAAAAAGCTTCTCTCAGGTCTTCAATGTGCTTTTAGCAATTACTTTTTTTTTTTTTTTTTTTTTTTTTTCCTAATCTTTGGATGACCAAAAAAATAGAAAGAAAGAGTGGGTTAGTAGTACACACACAATTTATTGTTGAAGTTGATCTCAATGTTCCATTGAATGTTAATATTTAAGATGAGCGAAAAACAATCTCAATACCTGCTTGTTCCTAGTGCTAATTATTCCTCTACATTTGATAACGAAACCGCTAAATTCGAACCAGGTCAAGGACCTCATAAAACAAACGGTTTAACTACAGGCCCAAGTGATTATGTACTTAATGCAGGTCAAATAGATAAAGATGCAGCTAGTGAAGCTAAAGATACTCAATTAGGAGACTTAAGGAGCCAGTTAACAACTTTACAAGACAAGATCAATTTATATTTGACTGATAGAATGAAAAATCAACAATCCCAAAAACAAGCCCGAGATAATAATAGTGATGTCGATATGGAGAACTTAATTGGAAATGATGAAGATGATGATGATGAAGTATAATAGACTAGAAGAGGGGTTGGATACGGATTATAATGAAATAGTTAGATTCGAATGGATAAATCAATAAAATAATTTGGTTCTTTTTTTACTTTTTTCTTTTGGCAGCTTTTTTTTTTTTTTTTTTTTCGGCTTCACATAGTTATGAATTATGAATGTATTTTTAGTAGAGAAAATTTAAAATATTGTATATTAAACTGTAGAACTATTGAGCACATTATAGTCATTAAATTTGAAGAAAAATGAAAGAAAATAGAAAAGGATTAAATTAAAAGTAAAGAAGAAGAAATAATAATAATAATATTATTATTAAAAAAAAGAAGACAATCTAAAGAAACAACGTTGAAAAATTAAGTAGTAGTTGAAAATAAAAACAAGCAAAGGATTAATTAGGACTGAAATAGTAACATAAAAAAACAAATTAACGTAAAAAAAAAAAAAAAAAAAAATAAAGTACTTTAAGACACACAAGAAGGAAAAGAGATGAAACAAAAAAGAAAAAAAAGAAAAAAGACCTAAACGATAATATGAGCAGCAAACAAAGCCGGAAGATAGAACATATATAATCAATAGTTAATTATAATTTAAGCCCTGAGATAAGTTTCAAACGTCCAAGATCAATTCGATACTACTCATAATCATCCTCATCAATCGCATTAGCATCACCGCCACCCACATCAGCAATGTCGTGAGCTTTTGAAATATCATTAGTAGTTCCAAAGGCTTCTATTAAATGATTGGGTACAGAAATATTTTGAGCTTGCAAAAGAGCCAACAATTTTTGATTTTCTGAGTTTAGTTCATCGATAAAATTCGCCGATTTAGTTAGAACTGCAACTTCAGTTCTACTTTCTGATGGAGTTAAATCTGGAACTAAATCGACAATACGATCAAAAGCGAGCCTTATAGTTTCTCTTCTTTTCTTTTCTGACGCAATATGTCTAGCCTATGAAAAATCATCGTTAGTATTAAGTTCGTTCTCCCTCTTTTTTTTTTCTAGTGCGGTTCTCAGAAACTGGCAATGATTGGGATAATTTTCATGATTTCACAATGCCATCGCCATATCGATTATTTTTCTTTTTTTTTCTTTTTTTTTTTTTAAAAAAAAAGAAGTTAGACCCATGAAATGTTGTGAAATCGAAACAGTATACTTGCTTACCTTTTTCTCTCCTTCACTCAAATAAGTGATATTGACCTTTCGTTTCTTCCCCAGATTCAACTCATACATATTTTGATAATCATCACTAGATGATCGTTTTACACTATCTCCAAAAATAGGAGTTGAAGTAGAAGTAGAAGATTCATTTCCATTGTTTTGGATGGGGCTATTGTTTGCTTCATTCTCGATATTTGTTTCGAAGTTGATATTGTCATTATTGTTGGAGCACAAGTTTGGCTTTGGATTATTGTTATTATTGCTGTCTCCAAGATCTTTTGGATCATTATTTTGATTTGTGATATTGCTCATTTGAGTATTATTCAAGTCAAATACATTTAAAAAAAAGGCCCAGTATACAGTTGATCAACTGATTTTTTTTTTTTTTTCTTTTTTCTTTTTTGATTTTTTTTTTTTTTTTTGATTTTTGATTCTTCAAATGAAATCTGTCAAAATTGTAGATCAATATGTACGATGATGTCTAGCGGAAAATAATAAAAATATTCCCACGAAGCAAAATAATCAGCAAATTGTATATTTATTATTATTATTATTATTATTATTATTATTATTAATTCAAAGAAAAGAGTGAGACGTGTCAATGTTAAAATCTATAAACCAATCCTTGAGGAAATAAATAAAACTTGTTTATCGTATCATCTTTTTTTTTATTTTTCTTTTTATTATTTATTTTTTCCTCAGGGTTTCTGTTTTGTTGGTGGTGGCGAATTGATTTGCACATCACCAAGAATTTTATGTGTATACAAGCAACGTTCACGTGAACATAGAATCAAATAATATCAGTTATATTTTAAATATCAATCGATCTTGTTATTCCAGAAGACATAAATTCATATTGATTTACCCTTCTATCTTTTCATCTATAATATAATTAAAAAGTGTCACATCGGCATGTGATGATTACTTTGCGAATTAAGAATCAAAGATAACTCTTATCAAACCTAAGAAATTACCAAACCAAAAGAACCATATTCTCACACATGCATTTTTTAAATGCTTGAACTAAATGAGTGGTCATCGCAATTTAATTTTTGTGGCATCTAATCTTTTGTTTTTTATTTTTTCATACAAAGATGCTTGTAATATTTCGTTATAAAAGTAAAATAATAAATAAATCTGATTGATTGTCATATAAAGAACTGAAAAACACATTGAAGGATTGATTATTTGAAATTAAAGTCAAAATTACAATTACAATTTCCTTATATTAGCAACAAGAAAAATCACAAAGCATGTAAGAATAATTCAGAAATTTATAATTCTTTATCAAAGTAAAAACAACAAGAACATACATATATACACACACACACAAATGCTAGGAGGAAGAACAAAAAAAAAAAAAAAAAAAAAAAAAAATAACAATTGAATTATTTATGCCGAATTCTTCTAATTTTCGTCCAAGTTGATACCCGTACTGGCAAATAAGCCATCTAAATCAAATTCTTGGGCCCATTGATTGACTATAGTAACTTGTTGGTCAACTTTTCCACGAACTTTGATGGTGTTTTCTGATAATTGAGCATCAAGTTGTTTTTCAGGTGGTTCAGTCCAACCAACAAATCTACCATCTTTCCAATCATTAAGAATAGTCATAGAAGCACTATGGAAATTTGGAATACCACCTTTACCTAATCTACCTCTAACTCTTGCCACATGAATAAGCACATGTTTTGTAAATTCTTCGATATCATAATCAGGGAGTGAAGGCAAGTTATAGTAACGTTGGAATAAATCATATGTAATTTCATTTCTTTTCACTCTTCTAATCAACAATTGTACTGCCAATGTTGGATCTTTTAATAATTTATTTGGTAAAGCATTAAGTAATGCCAATTTAGCTTCTTGTTGCATTTTCAATTTTTTGATATTTCCCAGGGTTCTCTTTTTGTTTTCAGCAATTGGTGGTGGGAAAACTATACCTGGAGAATCAACAATTTTCAATTTGTTGTCAATTTTAACCTCTCTCAAAGTAGTGGTAACACCTGGAGAATTACCAGTTGGACAAGCTTTACTGGAACCACCATGTTTACTTGTCAATGCATTGATAATGGATGATTTACCAACATTTGGAAATCCTACAACACCAACAACAATAGATCTTTTCAAATCAGTCTTATTAGCATATTTCTTCAATGAGTTGAGTAAGTCACTAGCAGTAACTGATTGACTCAAGTTTGTGTTGAAATTATGTGAAACAGAAATTGAAGAGCTCGAACTTCCTTTGAATGGGATTATTGGAAATCTGTTTTTATAATAGTTAAGCCATTTGTGCATAACTTCATTTGGAACCATATCGACTTTATTCAAAAGTAAAATCAATTTCTTATCTTTAGAAGCCAATATAGCTTCTTCAACATTTTTAGATCTTGTACCTTCTGGATCTCTAGCATCAAGAACATATAAAACAACATCAGAAACATCTACAACTCCTTTGAAAAATTTGTTGAATGCTTTCAATGATTTTTCAGATTCTTCGTTGTCTTTATAAATATGCATATCTTCATCTTCGGCATCAAATGCAGTACCATCACCCACAAGTGCTTCCAAATCCAAATCAACGTATTCTACATCTTCTTCGATATCGTCTTTCATTTGGTTATCAGTGTTCACTGCTTCACCATTATATTCGTTTGCAGCTTGTTGAGCAGATTCCATAAGAGCAGCAAGACCACCTTCATTATTTCCATTTTCTTCTTCATCTATCTCCATTTCAACATCTTCTTCATCTTGATTAGATGCTTGTGCTATTCTTTCTTGTCTTTTGCGTTCTTTTTCTTCAAGTTGTGCTCTTTTTCTATCTTCAATTTCTCCCAAAATTTCTTCTTTATAAGGGAAGTTGGCAGGAATACCTGGATCCTTTGGTTTTCTAGACTTCCATTGAGGATTCTTTTTAGATAATTTGGCTTCTTTTCTTCTATGAGCTGCGGCTTTCTTTTTGATACCTTCCCTCATACGGGTGGTTGTACGTTTACTTGTAGGCTCTATATTTTTTTTGTTAGTAAATTGGTTCCATCAAGGTGAAAATAGTTTATTAAAAAATAAACAGCTCTATCAAAACATACTGCGGACTCTCATCTTGATTTATTTTGCTTTTCTTTCCAAGTCTTGAAAATTTTTAAGCTTTTTCTTTAGTTAGTCTAAATATACAAATTAAATAAAAAAAGATCAAAATATGCAGGTTATAGACAAAACTATCATAATAAAAAAAAAAAAAAAAAAAAAAATTTTTTTTCTAAATCGATGAGGTTACCCTGCTAAATAAATATAGGTGGATTTTTTGCGCATATTTTCTATTTTTTTTTTTATGTCATATATAATATGCTAAAGTAAAGTTAATTTGCAACGGTTGGATCTCAAAGTAGCCCTCTTTATCTACTACTTTTAGGTTGAATAATAATACTTTAGAAAACAAGTGTGACTTCGCTTTTAATATAGTGATAAATTATGTTATAGTTTATAATCATCATTTCGAAAGTACCGATGAAACACATTTCTGCGACCTTATCAACTAAATTTACGGGGTGTGTAACCCCTTTTGAAGTTTGGTAAATCACAAGGGGGCGGCAAAATGACACCAGTTTATTTTGTCTAAGTTGGTGGTTAAGATGATGAGGACGATGATGGAATAAATTCTTGACTCTTTATTCACTGTTTTTGATGCATTGATAGTTTTAAGAAGATAAAACAATTACTAGTAGTTATAATAATTAAAATGTCTAAAATAAGAGAATGCATTTGTTATTCGTCCACAACACCAGAAGTTGAAGAAGCAGTGAAAGAATATGGGAAAGATGTGGGGTTGTTTTCCACAGCTACTGAGATAAGTGTGGTGGGAGACATAAATTTATTTCAAAGCTCTTTAGTGGAGGATCCAATATCCGTAAAAACATTGTTCGGATCAACATTCATATTAAGTCATCGTGGTACAATATCGATATGCAATGAGGGTTTGGAAATTGATGCATGGTTTTCTCCGAATTCAAGGATAAATTTTATTTCTGAAATAGGATTTTGCTCGAAATACGGAATAACCCAAAACCAAAATACTTTTTTTTATAAACAAAAGAGTTTAGCAGATGGTATGGTAGTTTTGAGAGGATTGAATTTTGCTAAAATCAATAGACCCAATAAAAACAAGCTGCCTTCTTCTTCTTCTTCTTCTTCTTCTTCTTCTTCTTCTTCTTCTTCTTCTTCTTCTTCACTCCAAGCTTCAACAAACGAAAAAAAATCAAATCCAAAATCTCTTAAAACCGTTGACTCAAAGCGCAACACTAACAAGAATAATACCACTACTAGTAGCAGCATTAATAATAAGAAGAATAACAATAGTAATAGTAGTTCAAATACAGGAGCCTCATCATGCAATTACCGAAGTTGTGTACAGATTGGATCAGAGGCCAGTAGTGCTCTAAAATCATTCTCAAGCAACCACATTGCTTTAATAACACCAGATTCAGATATCTCCATAATAAAAGATAAAAATCTTTTTGTTCCAGGGGAATTGAAAGATGATCCTATTGAAATAACTCAATCAAATGAAAATAAACTTATTTTGAAGAAAAGTGCATACATTAGAGTTAGTGATGGGTATTATATTAAAGCATGGTACGATAATAAAATAACGGAGTTTAATATCATAGCAGAAAAAGATTTGATTCAATATGACGTTGTTGAAAATGACAATAAGTATTATCATAAAAATGAACTTGATAAAACCCCGTTAGCTGGTTCTATGTTAATAAGCAATTTGCCTGTTATTGTTGTTGAAAATCCAAAAGATTATTATTGCGAATATCAGTACATGACAAATTGAATTATTTACAGATGCCTTTTAATGAAGTTTATCGTGGAAAAAAAAATTATCACAGTGAAATGTAAGGTAAGGTAATAGAAATTCAAGATACTCTCTTGTGTAAGTTTACATTTGGTTTCAATTGTAAGCTGATAACATATTCTAATGTGTGTGTATATATACAAGTATGCAAAACTATAACATAACGAAAGTAGTAAGTGTTGGCGAAATGAAGAAATTATTTATAGCAAATAAAGATTCAATGCTAAAGAATTAATGAAACAAATGAATGATAATGAAAAATATAATACTAAAAACTCAAAAAAAAAAAAAAAAAAAAAAAAAAAAAAAAAAAAAAAAAAAAAAAAAAAAAAGAAAAAAAAAAAAAAAAAAAAAAAAAAAAAAAAAAAAAAAAAAAAAAAAAAAAAAAAAAAAAAAAAAAAAAAAAAAAACATGCTACAGATAAAATAAAAAATATAGTAAAATAAAAAGAAAAAAAAAAAAAAAACATATCAACAGGAATAAGAGGAAGAGAAAAAAATGACTGTCATTCTAATATCTTTTTTTGCGGTATCTATATTTGAAGGATAGGTTTGAATACATTTTTGGTCTTCATTTTCTCTCACATACAATTATTACTTTTTCAGATCTTGAAAAATATCAAAACTTTCATCTTCATTCGTACTCTCAATTTTTGCTTGTTCTTGAATATCGATGCCATGAACTTCATAATAATTCAACCATCCTTTGAGTAAAGTCGTCATTTGATTTAAATATCTAGTTGCAAATTCAAATTCATCAGCTTTTCTAGTTTGTAATCTTTTATGATATTTTCTGATTTGATTCAAAACCCCTTCAAATTCAACAAATTCTTCTAAGATTCTCTGCTTAATATTGTCATCAATTTTTAAATTAGATTGTATTTCATTAGAAAATTTTTCAAAAGTAAGATCATTCAAATTTTCAACGTTTTTGAATGGTGACACTTTAAATTCTTGACGATAATGTTTATTTTTCAATTCAATTACACGCAAAAAATCTCTCTCAATCACTGATTGTTTGAAAGCAGCAACTCTGAGATCTCCATTTTTAGAGATCTTGTCCCATATAGAAAGATAATTTGTCATGTCTCCTTTTTCTCTATAATTTTCTAGTAATGCAACATACGTTTTTTGTATCACATCATTTGGAAATTTCAAACTGGTGGTTTTATCTTTTCCCACTTTTTCTGAATTACTGTTTTCATACTGTTCACCATCTAATGATAAAGTATTTGTATTATCGCTTATTAATTTTTCACATCTTGAAAGTAATTGACTCAGATAATCATGTAAGCCTATTTGCCCCACAAATTTTGCAAAATCAATAAATGAAAGTAATGTAAGGCTTTTTTGATTTTCCATATAAAATTTTTGTACTTCATTAAGTAAAAAAAATTCAACTTCATCTTTAAACTTGCTAGATTTATAAGCAATTTGAACCGAATAAAAATTATATGTTAATCTAGAAATTTTTCGAAAATCAAATTGGATTTCTTTGGTTTGTTGTTGCAAAGATAATAATTCTTCGAAAATTTTTTTTCTTAAAACAAAAAAGTTAATTGATAGAGCATTATCTATTTCTAATTCTTTCAATAAATTTTGTAATTTTTCAATTACCGGCTTATTATCTTCAGCTATCATTTGTTTGAGACAATAATTCAAGTAATCTGCTCTTGGTAATGCTCCATTATCTAAATTATCCAATATTCTTTGAATAACATTAGGCTTGAGATAAACTTGATAAAACACTCTACTTTTTCTTTCGAATTGAGCTTCAAATTGACTAAACAATTCTGGATGAGTTTTTTTAGATCCGCTCATCAATCGCAAAAAATTAGGACCCAAATTAGGATATTCCACAGAAAAATGTTTCAATAGTTTTCTAATTTCATTGAAACTTATAGCTTCATATCCTTCAATTTGGGCTAAATATTGTAAATATATTAGATGGGTTGAAAACAGTTCTGTATAATCAAAATACATGCCCATATAAAGGTTGAATTTCTTTTTTTGGTGTTTGGTCAAAGGTTCAACGTTTAAAATTTTTCTAATTTTCATTATTTCCCAAAAATATCTTTTCTTAACAAATAATCCTACGGATTGAATCAAAAATCCTTGTCGCATTTCAAGTTTCTTATCATCCTGTAATGTAGTGTCTTTCTGAAGCCTAACTAGTAGTTCATGAATTGATGTGAATATAGAAGTTGTGTACTTTGACAAATGTTGTTTCAATAGGTCTTTATCGTTTTCTAATCTGAGTAATAAGTCCTCTTGATAACTTAAACCTCTTATTTTGCTATAAATGTTTATCATAGATAATTGAAATTGATTTAGATCTTTGGAAAATTTTTCGAAGGTTAATTGATAATATGACATGTATCCACGACTCTCATAAAAATTTAGAATGATCATTATTAGCTCTGACTTTGATAAATAAAACTTTTTCTCTAGAAAAAAATTGAAAATTGAATCTATAATTGAAGGATGTGCCCGCTGTTTGAATAATTGCATAATAATTGGAATAGAAAGCTTCACATTTACCATTCCATTGGAAACCATTTCTCTGATGCATTCTTGAGCAAGATAAGGTTTATTAATTTTCAAGAATGACTTTATAACCAAAAAACTTATACTTGGATCTATTATAACACCAGAATCTTTTGCAAGCTGTAAAAAAGTTGGAAATTCGGTGACTAACCTTGTGTAAGCTCTTTGTTTATACAATGATGTTGATCTTAAGGTGAAAAGCTTGCTAATTATTATTGAATCTTTAACTTGATTTAGACAATCAGAAATTCCAATCAAGTTGTATGTTCGTGAAGACAATTTGGAATTATTCATTGATTCCATTTTTTCAAGCATCTTGTAAGCCTTGAGAAAATCGTCATCGGTTTGTAAATGAAATTTTTTGAATTGAAGAAATTGGATAAACAAATCATATTGGCGCGATTCCAATAACTTGAAACAATATTCAAAATATGCATCTTTGGCTTTTTGTTCTTGATTATCAAGACTCTTTAAAGGTATCGTCGTTGTGCCATAGTGTCGAAGGGAAATTATTTGTTGAAGATGATGCGGTACCACTGTCCTCTGTGCGAATATTGATTTGAAAAATGTTCTTAAGTTTAACATCTAAAAGTTTAACATCTCTTAGCTGATCTTTCTAGATGATTCTTTACTTGCTTAATGATATAATGAAAAAATATATTTCCTCATCTACTTGATCCCATTTTTCTCTCCGCCAAAACATGCGATTATTTTGGGCCCTCCTTGCAAAAAAAAAAAAAAAAAAAAAAAAAAGTCCAATACCTTCCAAACACCAGCTTCGGAAAGATCACAAAACACCCGTGCCCCATTTTACTTTTTTTTCTTTAAATAATATACAGACAGACAGTTGCACTATTTTCTTTAACATAGTTTACACACATTTACATCTCTTATTGAAATAGGAGTTTCTTATTTTTTTTTTTTTTTTCAGTCTATAAGTTTAGCCAAAAAAAGATGCTTCTGCAAGTAATCAATGTAAATAAGTTGTCAATTCAACTTATTTATTGTTGTAACTGCAATCAAAAAATAAAGAGAATAAGGATATAAAATGGTTGAAAAATTAATGAATATCAAAACTTCTTAAATCCAGCTTTTTGATTTATCAATTGGACGTTCTTTTGGTACACTAACATAGCCAGATTGTTCTTTTAATTTAAATTGTGTAACCTTCAACAAGTTATAAATAACGCTTAAAATTGGTGTTTCGACTTTCAATTCACTGGCAACTCTCAACAAATTGCCCAAGATAACTTCTAATTCAAGCGGATTTCCTTTGCCAGCATCTACCGCCATTGATGGAACAAAATAATCACCATCATCATCATGTAACATATCATCAATAGCTTTCAATGGGATATCAACACCATCTGCTTTGGCAACAGCAATAATTTCTTTCATGGCAGGAACAACAATAGTTTCATTTCCGCCAGAGAGTTCAAGTCTACCAGTATCAGTACCAACCAAAGTACAAATAGGATTGAGTGTACCATTGTAAATGAGTTTTCTATAACGTGAAAATTTAGAATCTGAAGAATAAGTAACATCATTTTTGCCATTGGAGTATATTTCAACAAATTCTTTAGCTTTTTTTTCTTGTTCTTCGTTACTTAAATTTTTGTTTGGAAAGTAACTTATTTGGGTAACTTCATGTTGGGTTTGCTTAACCACACCATTGTAGTTATGAGATCCAATAAAAGTAACACCTGATAAACAAATGTTTTGAGGGTATCTTTCAATAATTGGTCTTCCAATGTCGAAACCATTTTGGATAAGAACGACTGTTGTTTTGCCAACTTCCATCACTGGTTCAATCAAATCCTCGACTTTATTGATATCTGGCAAGTTTTTAGTGGTGACAACAACGAAATCAAAAGGTCCAGCTTTAGCAGCTGTTTCAATGTTTGGATAAACATTATCTGGTTTCCAATTTTTCACTGTACCATGGTCAACAGAGTTGATTTCATAACCTGAACCTTTCACTTTATTGTAATCTCTTCTAACCACAATTGATATTTCAGCAATGCTTTTGTAAGAGATAGAGTATGCAACAATTGCACCAACACCGCCGGTGCCGATTAATAATACACTTGGTTTAGACATCACTTTCTTGAAAAAAATGGTGGTTTATAGAATTTTGATCAATCAAATCACTATATTGTTGGCGTTGAAAACCACCACTTATCACACACCTTTTTATTTTATTTTTTTTTATCTTTGTGGTGCTCATAACATTTCGAAAAAAAAAAAAAAAAAATGAAAATCAGTACAAAAATAAAAGCGCATAATTGCACAGCTTTCAAAAATAAAAAATAGAGCGATTGCACTAGATAATTAAAAAAGCCCATCCTCAAGATGTCTCTTACGCAAACAGTGCAAAAATTGGCTCTTTTCGTGGGGGTGATTGCCGCTGGTTTAAATTTATATATTTATACCTATCCATCATTGAATCCTAAAGCCTGCGCGTGGCACCAACCAATTAGTGAATTCAATGATCCAATACGTGAACAAATCGCATCAATACCATATTTTGGAGATTTAGTGAATACCTATTACTACAAGCAATTTGATGGTTATCCAAACCCAAAGCAAGAAATAAAATTATTGGCAGTGGGAGATCCACAAATCAATGGGAATTGGCCCGCTACTCCATACATCAAGAGGCTTGATAATTATGGTAATGATTACTATTTAGGACATATCTACAACGTCATGAAAAATAGACTACATCCTACGCATGTTTCCGTTATGGGAGACCTTTTTTCATCACAATGGATTGGGGATAGTGAATTTTTTAATCGTACTAGAAGATACTTAACTAGATTATTTCCTCAACCAGAAAATCATACTAAAGATATATTTGAAGTAATTGACAAACATCAAGATTTGGACTGGAATGCATACATTAATGAAATAAAGTCGGGCAGTATGGATGATATATTCAATTACCATTTTGAAGATACATATGATTGGACTGATTCTTCAATCAGTAATTTCACTGGCGAGCCGCTCTTCATAAACATTACTGGAAATCATGATGTTGGGTATAGCGGAGATGCTACTTGGCAACACATGACAAGATTCATTAAATTATTTGGAAAAGACAATTACTATATTGAGTACAATAGAGATTCTAAATATGCTTATAGAATTGTTGTTTTAGATACTTTATTACTTGAAGGCCCAGCTCTTCAACCTGAATTCGTGGAATATACTTGGCATTTTTTACAAAAATTGAAAGAAAGAAACTTTGAAGGTTCAACAATTCTTTTAACACATATTCCATTTTACAAGAGGGAAGGGCTTTGTGTAGATGGTCCAAAACATGCTTATTATGATGAAGAATCCTCCAAACGTGAACCTTACAAATTAAATAATTTGAGATCTCAAAACCATATCTCTTATGAAACTACACAAAAAGTATTGGATATTATATTCGGAGACTCTGACAGACCAGGTATCATATTAACTGGGCATGATCATGAAGGTTGTTACAATGTTTATGATAAAGATTTAGAAACTGGTATCTGGGAAGCATCTTCCCTTAAACAACATGATCCTGCGAAAGCCAAAAACTATATTCAAGAAGTCACTGTAAGAGCAGTGATGGGTGATTATGATGGTAATATTGGCTTAATGACAGGACTTTTCAACCAATCTTCTGATCAATGGGAATATACTTATTCTTCATGTCCATTTATTGTTCAACATGTCTGGTGGGCCACCAAAGTTCTCAGTATTTTAGAACTTTTCTTCATTTCTTTTCTTATTATAAACTAAAAAAAAAAAAAAAAAAAAAAAAAAAAATAGAACCCACCTATAAAGAAAAAAAAAAAACCATCTGGTATGCTTTTATTTTCACATTAAATACCTTTTATTATTATAAAGAGGTACATAGTTATTATCGTATCCTAGCTAAATATAATATTTTTAAAAAAATTAGTTCTATTTAAATTGTCTGCAAGAAAGCTGAAAAAGAGGTAAATATTTCATTGGAAGAATTCAAATTCGAAGATTTATAATTAATCAAATAATACAACATAATTTTCTATGATCGATCAATGAGGAGTCGAAGCTTGTGAAAAAAATTAATGAATCGACAACAGCAGGATTCGAACCTGCGCGGGCAAAGCCCAAAAGATTTCTAATCTTTCTCCTTAACCGCTCGGACATGTTGCCTTTTACGTTTCTTTGTTACATAATAAACTATGAAGATGTTAACTCAATGCATGATTTCAACATGCCTGTTACTTTGAGTGAATATAACATGTGCTTTACATATGTTAATGTGCCTTTTTGTGTTTTTGCTTACTTTTCTTTTAATTATTTAGTAATTATCATTTATTATTAATTATTTAATTATTTATTCTATGGATTTGATTTATTTTAATTTTATATAACTATTGTTAATTAAGTTTTAATATAATAACATTTTCTTTATAACGACAAGAGGTCATTATAAACCATTCTTTAATTAATTGTTCCTATCCAGAACACAATAAGAATTATCTGATTCGATTTTAGTATATAGTTTAGTTCATAAATGTACGACTTTTTGTGATGGTAAAAAAAAAAACGATTTTTTTTTGTTATGTTTCTCCTTCTATTTAGTTTATAGTTAATTAATAAAAGTACGAATATTTTTGAATGTGAAAAAAAAAAAAAAAAAAATTATATTTTTCCATTTGATCGGGTATATATAGTATATAGTTAATCATATACATATATAGTTCTTTCCTCTTTTCTCGGGTTGGTTGATCAGTTATATAGCTTCAAATGTTAAACTCATAAATACCATAAATATGTGTGTGTGATCAGAAAGTTAATCCACGATACGAGTGTAGAAAAAAAGAAAATTTTATTACTTATATCTAGTTAGTTATTTTTATCGCCAAAAATAATCATAAATTTGAAAAACATACGTAGTGAATAAAAACCAAAAGAAATTGCCCTCACTCAGATTTGAACTGAGGATCTCTACATTACTAGTGTAGCGCCTTACCAACTTGGCCATAAGGGCAAATACTTGAAGTCAATAAATTTTGTTTTCTCCAAATAATAGATATATTACTTTTTTTTTTTAATTCATAAATTTGTGATCGTAAAAAAAAAAAAAAAAAATATTTTGGGGTAAGTTCAAGAAATTACTGCTCATTTATTCAGCCAAACTTCAAAATTTACATTTCGCTCTCATTGGTTCACAAATTTGGACTCTCTTTAAAGATTGTTCACATTGTGGATACAAATATGATGGTAACAAATCAAATATAATTCATCACATTCTTCACACAAGCTCTTTCACTAAACAAATTAAGAGTGTCTGTGGTTTATCATCAATCCATTTAAAATGCTTTACTAAGCAATCTTCTTTTATTTTACACGATTTGATCAAATGGGACCAATTTATTTATATCCTTATGGAAGTAGATCGAAGGAGGAACCAATTAAACCTTATTTTCTGCGATCCTACAGGGACAATGAACAACTTATTAAAGGTATTTTTTGGTCTATCTGATCATGAAATATTTTTTATTACAGCTGTTCGTTGTTTTATGTAACTCATCTGTTTTCTTCTTTTTTTTCTTTTTTATGGTCCTCAATTCTTAGTTCTTCCCTAACTTTTATTTCATTTATTATTAACTATTGTTAAACGTATTTCATTTTATTTTAATTTCCTAAAGTCTTATTATACATTATGGGTTTTGATTTTATCATTATATTCATTATAATGGTAATACCATTAGTTTTATTTCTTAACGAGATAAAGCTGATGTCCTTTATTAGGTTTTTTCCCCTTATTTAGTGTATAATTTTTTCATTTAATGTACGACTTTTTGTGATGGTAAAAAAAATAAATGTACGAATCATTTGAATGTGAAAAAAAAAAAAAATAGAAAAATTTCCCCTAATATATTTGTATAGATTTCAATATAATTCTAGTTTTCTGTTTTGAGAAAAAAATTTGCTCTACGCTCTTATGGGATAATGAGCAACTTATTAAATGTATTTTTTTGTTCTATTTGATAATTCAATATTCTTTTTATTATTATACATTGTTTCATGTATTTTTCTTACTCACTTTTGTTTTGTTCTTATATTAACCTCGTATAATTTACGAACTAAAACAGATATTTAATGATCTGCTATAAACATATTTAATGTATGTGCTGTTTGCAAACAGAATAGGAGAGAAATTGCGCAAGTAAGGTGACAACTACATGCAGAGCACTCGGAAGGAACAGATGACACAAAACCACAAAGTATGGCTCAGGGTTAGCGAGGCGATAGGAAGCGAAAATCGAGATGAAGAGAAAGTAACTGGAAATTATCTATTTCAATGTATTCTGAAAAAAAGAACTTTGGTTTTGATAATTGTCCACCATTTTTATATATATAATCACTCTTCCATATAACTTGTTGCTTTACATATCATAAAATAATATTATAATGTCCATTAGAAAATTTATTAAAAAGTGAGTTACTGCTTTAAATTTATTATGAGAATAAATTGGTCCAAGCTCTAACATTTTCTTTTAGATCTCTCATGTCAGAATCACCATTAGAATCACCTTCTAGATCAGGCGCTGAAGTTGATCTCGATTCTACAGGGAATTTACACTTTGAAGAATTTGGAGAATTGAACAAAATTTCTGGGGAAAGAGCAAACGCAGAAAAGCCAAAAAGGCTTGAAGGAGTAACTGAAATACCGGAAGTTTCATCCTACGTTGCAAATATTGCTACTGCCCCAGCTTTGGCTGCTTTAAATGGAATGATATCCTCTTTTCCAATCCCTAAAATTTTTGCTTCCAATGCAGTTCCATTGATGATGTATATGAGAGAAGATGATAACAGTTTAAGTCAATAAAAAGCCAAAATTTGTCAAAATAGATGATAACAAAATATGGTGCCGAGAATTCCAGTACTGTTTTAAGTACAGTGTACCTCGTATTTACAAAAATAGGTGTGCGTGTGTGTCAAGTGTAATTGGATGAACTTGTAGTGGTACTTAAAGAATGTCTTAATTTTGCCAAGGATAGTTTCTTTTTTAATCACCAGCTTCATTTCATTTTTATACTTTGTTGTTATTTATTATTATTACTCGAGGGCTGTTTTTTTGAGGAAATTTTCAATTTATTTTTCTTTTGAGCTAGAAATTTAAGTGTGACTTAAACTTACATGTAATACAGCAATAAATAATTAACTGTACGTCCAGATGGGACCCCTCCTCCTCCTCACCGCCAGGTTTCACATTAAATTGTTTTGACACGGTGGGTGCTGCAGAATTCGAGAGATGACAGGGTATCATCTAGAAGAACATTTATCAAACAAAGAAACGAATCTTTTGATATGAACTTTGCAGCCATCATATTACGAAAATTTTCTATCAATCACATTAATAGCTAATTAATTTAAACAATTTATAAATCCTGATTCTGATGAGTTTCCAATTAAATGGGGATTAAATTAATGATTACTTGGGAATGTTCTAATAAATATTGCCTGCTTCTGGAAGTCCAATAAAAGAAAAAAAAGGGGGGCAAGAGATGAAAAACTGTCGCGACGCGTTGCATCCACCCCTTTTCTTTTTTTTTTTTTACTGTAGAATTGTGCCCTGTCAATGCGGGAATCTTACATTAAAACACAGAAACTGTTAACAAGCAAAAGAGAGAAAGAGAGAGAGACAAAACCGCGTCTATTTCTCTTTTTTCTTTTTTCTTTTTTCTTTTTTTTTTTTGTTAAAGTGATCACAGAATCAGGACGTTAAAGAGAAAGGTTTTAGACACATCTATCTTTTTGATTTCGAATTAAGGACTTGATAAATATTAATATATATTTATTGTTATATATTATAAAGTTATCATAAGCAAATATACCCACTAACGAAACCTCAAGACCGCTTTTGATCTTATTTTTTTTTCTTGTTTGTGGAAACTTTTTTTTCCCCTAAATTTAACTTCATAAATACCAGAAAATTATTATAATAAAGTTCACTATTACTTTATTTATTGCTATTTTATCACCAAATAAACAAATTTCAAAGAAAGAATTAATTATATCAATAATCTGAAATCATGTCTGAAAGATCAGCTGAGGTTGAATCAGACAAGTTTAAGCCGCCAAATACCCCTTTAGTTAACTCAAAAACCAAATCAGATGAGATGAGAATGCATAATTTACTTACACCATCTTCTTCATCTCCAAAATCTGTCAGCTTTTCTTTCATCAACGCTACAAGCAGTATTAAAAGATCAAATTATCGTGTCAGAAAGGTCAATAATGAGTTATCTTCACAGACTGACGAAGAATACCCAAGTAGCAATAACGAAGAAGGAGATCATAACTCTGAGGTTGAAGAAGAAGATGAAGATGACAATAAAAACAAGTCAAATACCGTTATCACAACTAATAGATTTGGGTTTGAGATCAAAGGCGTCGGTGAATCCTCGAAGCCACCTTATTCTTATGCTACATTAATTGGAATGTCTATTTTGACCAGTGATGAAAAGAGATTAACATTGGCTCAAATTTATGGTTGGATTAGCGATAATTTCAAGTACTATAAGAAAGGAGATGTTGGATGGCAGAATTCTATCAGACACAACCTTAGTTTGAATAAAGCTTTTACCAAATCTGAAAAATCAAAAGATGGCAAAGGTCATTATTGGCAAATTGAACCAGGAATGGAAAATATTTTTTTGAAAGGCAAAGGTCCTAAATCAACTAAGCAATCATCAAATTCAAAGAAAAATGGCAGTATCTCTAAAAAATCAACTAAAAAATCAGAAAACCGACAATCAATAAAGTCTACAAAAGATTTAGCTAAGCTTTATCAAGATCTTACTCCTTCCAGCACATTTCAGCAAGATGAAGATGAAGATAATGATAATGCTGATATCACAAACCCTATGATCGATAATAATAGTGATAATGACGTCTTTTCGAGGCTACCCCAAGAAGATATATTAACCGGTGATCTTATCAATTTTCAAAATACTCCCAATAAACAGCTATTTAGAATAGGACATCAACATATGATGTTGGATTATAATCAAAAACAATTAAACAGCAGAAAAAAATTATATGATGAAACTGAGAGTGAAGAAGAGAGTGAAAATGAATTTTATTTTGGAAGAGTGTATAATGAAAAAAACAAAGACGAAAATGAAAAAGAAAACTATGAAAAAGGCAATACAAATGACAAAATACACTCTTTAATGAGCCATCCTATGGAAAATTTTATGCCAAGAAAGAAACCAAAGTTGGTCATATCAACACCAAGAAGTATTTTGAATAAAATTCCTGAGTTGGAGGTAACTTCATCACCATCATGGTCTGTATCAGGTAAAAATGAAAGCATAATATTCAATAGCTCCTCAAATTATCACAAAAATGATATCACTACTACTACTACGACTAGCGCCACTACTACTACTACCACCAACACTACCACGACAACTGCGACCAATAATAGTGGGAATAATACTTTTGAAGCGAGACTTTCAACATTCCCATTCACTTCATCTTTCAACTCCAATTTAAGTTTTGATTTATCGCCAATTAGAAGATTTGAGACTGGACCAATTTTGGAGCCAATAACACCTGGAAATCCTAACAATAGATCACTTAATCCAAACCATAATCTTTATAATATAGCTTCAAATGCTATGAAGACTCCGAATAGAGCTTTAAAGACTCCAAGCTCGGCTTCAATAATGAGAAAAATCTGGAGCTCTCCAAATTACCTTGATGATTTCTATACGTCACCTTCTCAATCAAGACACCCAAATATTGAAGGCCCAAAACATTATAAAAGCAGCTTGAATTTAGCCAGTTCTGCTGCAGCATTGATTGCTGCAACTAATAATGGCTCGCCAAAAAAACTTACTAGAACATCATCAATATCAAAGACTGCAAAATCTCCGAGAAGATTAGAATCAAGCATTATCGGTAATATAAGCACCAGTTATAATGATTTTTTCGGAGTTGATATTTGTTCGGTGGTGAAAAGGGCAGTTGAAAGTGCTGTTGAAAAACCGGAGAAGAAATCTGAGTCTCAAGTTGAAAAAAGATGAAAATGGTTTTTTTTTTTTTTTTTTTTTTTTTTTTTTTTCATAACCCCTCCCAATACAATTTATATTCATATTGAGTTTAACTCATTTTGTTTCTTATATTTCTTATATTTTATTTATCTGGATTTGATTTTTCTTTTATTTTATTTATTTATTTTTTTTTTTTTTATTTTTTTTTTTTTTCAATTTTTCAGTTTTTCAATTTTTTTTTGTGGTTATTATTTTCTTGTTTGTTGTTGTGTGTGGATTATACTTTGTTGTTACATTTTATTACATATGGAACCTTTTTTTTCTTTCATTATATACAAATACTTTTATATTTTTATATTATCAACGCGATAATATTTCTATTCATTTTTAGTTCTCGTTATTTTTTGTTTTTATTATTTATTATATGTATACTACTAAATAAAGCATGATAAATGTTTATCTTTTCAACTTCTTTTAGTACTTGAAAATTTTTTGTTTCTATGTTACATATTGGATATAGACCAAATATACAAAAAAAAAAAAAAAAAAAAAAAAAAAAAAAAAAAAAAAAAAAAAAAAAGTAAACAAACTGGGGGGGGCGGGCCCCTTGATGAATTGAATGAAATTTTCCAAATCCAAGCCGATACGA
>JASTUB010000283.1:0-22174 GCA_031124825.1 Saccharomycopsis vini
GGGCCCCCTGGGAAAATTTTTGGATTTTTGGCCTCTATAGAATGCATTTGCAGAGGGTTCTCTGAACATATTTTCATACTTATAAAGGACCTCAGTACAACCAAAAAAACCCTACACACACAAGGGGCTACTACTAAATAGAGAGAAAAAAAGGAATAGGGACAAGTGTTACATTCAAAAGGAAGTGAGTAGAAGTTAAGAGAAAAAAATTTTTTGTTGAAAAATCATTGATTTAACTGCTGGCTGTGCAAATTACCCTGTGTTGTGCGCTTAGTAAATATAGAAAAATACAAAAAAAAAAGACTACAGCACCTGAGTTTCGCGTATGGTCTCCCACTACACTACTCGGTCAGGCTCTTAGCGGCTTAAGTACCATTGATCGGACGGGAAATTCTGTTTTCCACTAGATATGGCCGTAGACATTATTTATGTTTTGAAAAAGGATATACTATGAATGAAAATTTTAAAAATTCAAATTGAGTATATTTATAGAATACTACTTGTGAATTTGTTAAATAGAGTCTGGTTTACTCTGATATATGAATTTTTAAGAAGGGGTGTGTGTCTATCTGTGTGTTTTGAATATGGTGCATGTTATGAGCGATGACACAAATATAAATATATCAATATATATACTTATTTTATACTAAAGAAGAGTGAGTTTAATATTTTAAAGAGAATTAAATGCTTTTTGAAGCCTTGAAAAAAAATTGTATGTTAACTATCTGGATAAAATCGAAGCTTTTTTTGTAAAAAGTTAATTTGTAGTGTTGTGTGAACGCAGTAAATATATGTAGAACTCAACCTAATATGATTAAATATTGGGAAGGGAAAAAATATCCAGCTACTATACCTAATATATTATATTTTTCTGCTTACAATTGATATGAAATAATCGAATATGTTTATTTTAAATCAAAATATTTGGAAATAAGGATTATTATAAATTTTTAGCTGTTTTCAGCTTCATTTTTACTTTTTTTAATTTTTGAGAGCTTTTGCTTTATTTCATATATAATCAGTTATTTAAATCTTGAAAAGAGTGATTTATAGTATTTCTGACTTTAGATATTATCTGATTTAATACAAAGATTCTTTTTTTTTATTATTTTTATTATTTTTTTTTTTTTTTTTTTTTTTTTTTTGATTTTCATTTTTTTTGATTTTGTTCCTTGTTTTGATTTTGTCGGAGCGGTGGTACTATTGATAGAAATTGATTCCAAGTTAATGGAATTAAGCACGTATAACAATTAGGAAAAAAAAGAAAAAATGATAATATATAATGTAAGCTAGTGACAAGCACTCACATATTTTTTACTAGTTTATCTTAATTTGGTAGAATTTTTGATCTATTGAAATTATTATATTGTATATACATTTAAATTGTATTATTATATCATAACATAATTTACTTCAAATCCAGTAAGAATCTTCAACTACTTTAGACTTGAGAAAGCTATCAATAACAAAAATGTCATTTCTTTTCAAAGCTTTATCTAACTTCCCACTTTTGATTGCTTCAGAAATTTTTGATTCTACAGCTTTAACCGCCAGGCTTACCTCGTTATCTACAGCAGCTTCGGAAACCATTTTCAAACTTTTCAAATAAAAAAAACTTTCGTCCAAGCTTGAATCTTCAGGCGACCAAGTGTATAGTTTTTCAATGATTTCTTTAAACGAATCATCGATTTTAACTTCATCGAAGGCAACATTTAGCGTTTTAGCAATAACGGCATTAATAGGTGCCAATTTGGGATCCTTGTTATTTTTGAGGCCATCAATCAACTTGATCAAATAGTATGGCAAAATAGCATGCAATTTAGAAGTTTTGGTGCACTTTAGAAGATTTTTTGAGTTCTTCAATGAATTGAAGGCCAAAAGAAATTTATTTTGAGCTAGATAGATCAAAAATGATAATTTAAGATAGAAGACTGATGTTTTTTCGGTGACAGAACTGAAGTATTCATCAAGCTTTTCTATTGGGTTTTCAACAAGGAAAGTTTCCCCGAACACATCTTCATCATTTTCATAGGCAGTGACTTTCACCGCTTCTTGTTCTCTTCTTTTATTGATTTTATTCTTGTTTTTACCTTTCTTTTTGATGGTGGAATTGATTTTTTCTTGATATTTTGCAATTATTGAGGTTTCGACATTCAAGGCTTCGTGACTCATCGTCAAGTAAACTTGAGAAATACCTTTGATTGCCCTAAGATACAAAGGTTGATTATAAAGACCATCCGCCCAATTCAACATGCTAATATAAGCTCTAGGAGTGCCTTTTCTAAGACAATAGCCATGAAAATCCAACTGGTCATTTTCAAAGTCTTTGTAAATTTTAATAATTGCATTGAATCTTTTCAAAGTTAGACCTCTCAAAATATTCACTTGTTCAATTTCTTCCTTTAATTCTCTGGAAAGTTCTGGTGTAAATTCGACCTCTTCAGAATCAAGTTTTTCTAAATGGGCCACTAAAGCTTTTTGAGAAGAGTCAAGTAATCTAAAGTACGCTTCAGCTTCTTCAATAAGATACCAATTAGCTTGCATTTCATGTAAGTCTTTCAACCCATTGATATTACTTCCATTTTTAGTGAATAGGGATGCAGTTTTAATAGCTTCATCGATACTATTATTTCTCAAGTAATATTTAGCAGCTTTACAATTGATGAACCTATCTTGCAAATCCAATTTTCTGGCGTCATTGATAATCTCCGATGCTTGGGAAAATTCACCTTGAAGTTTGGCAATGTTAGCTTTGAATAAATAAAGTTCAACCAAAGTTGGAGAATGAGAAACGGCTTTTTCAATATATTCTGAAGCCTTTTCAAAATTCTGTGTTGCTTTATAATGCTGAGCAAGATAATACAAAGTCCAAACAACAACGGTTGGGTCAAGTTCAGATTTTGGCTTTTGAGATAATTCTTTTAAAAATTCAAGAACCAACTTTTCGACAACTTGAGCTTTTGAGTCTGAAGTATATAAAAAGCTTAAAGCATTGAAAACTGATGGAACACCTCTTTGCAACTTAGTCAACAAGTAATTCTTCATTGTAGACTCAAATTCTGGAGAGTTTGCCTCAAGGAAGCTCAATGGAATAACTTTTGGGGGATCTGATTTTGGGTAAAAACTTTGAAGCTTTTTGTATAATTTAATTCTTTTGCCAATATCATTTGGCTTGATTCTCAATGACTTTTCCAACAAATGATAATAGTCAAGATTATCAGGGTTTCTTTGTAACAACTTTCTATAAATCAAAGATGCTGCTTTATGGTTCCCAAGTTTATTTTCATAATTAGCCCTATATTCCATAATGCTTAATTTATCAAACACGTGTGGTTCAACTTCATCCAAGTGTTCGATAGCTCTTTGAATATCTCCACCTTCATAAATAATTTTGTTTTTATAAATCAAGCATTCAGAGTGTTCAACGAATTCGGGCTCAGACAATTTGCCTTCTGCAATTTCTTCAAATCTGGTTAAAGTTTTTTCGGCGAGCTCATAATTGTGATTTAAATGATGAGCAATAGCCAATCCAGTCCAATTAGCCCTGTAACCTGGAAAGGCGTCGACGGCTTGAAGTCTTGCTGCCAACAATTGTTTTGGTCTTCTCAACTGAGAATTGACAACCGCATAATCCTTCCAAATATTCTTGTTATCTGGTCCGTTGTCTAATGCTTGTTTATAATGTTTGGCAGCCTCTGAATAATCACCAATTGCTCTATAAAAAATTGCAATTATATGATTAATCATTGAATGATTTGGATATTCTTTCAACGCCTTCGCGAAATAATTTTTAGTCTCGAGATGTTTTGGGTCCTCATTTTTGGTTTTGTTATTGATATGATAGATCAATAAACCCTTTAATGCGAATGATTCGGCATGTGTTTTTTTTTTCAAGTTGGCGTCAATTAATTTAAGGGCCTTTTTGTAATGCTTGGATTCATACAACTTCAAAGCTTCTTTAAAATTTGTATCCTCCTTCGTTTGAAGAAGACTAGTGCCGAATCTTCTTCTGCTCATGTTTTTTGAAATTACTTTGATCTCCACTTGACTGTTCAACTAGGCTTCAGTCAGTAGTGAAATAACCATTTGCTTTTCTTTTTTTTTTTTTTTTTTCAATTCCAACAATTTGCAATGTTTTCTGTATCGAATTTGAAGCACATGCTTAAAACGTGATTGATCAGTAAAGTGAGGCCGTCAAGCAATTTTGGATTTCAGAATATTCTTGTCAAAATGCACTTCTATAATAAATACAAAAGATACAACAAAAAAAAAAGGAAAAATGAAACAAAAAAAAAAAAATAAAGAATTTCTACAGCTCACAATTATACATTGATTATTGATAGCAATTTTCTTTACCAATTTTTCTATTATATAAATCTATCTATTTGATTCCGCTCACAGAGAAAGAAAGAAAGAAGTAATAGCATTTTTTTTTTCTAGCTTTTCATTTTTTTTCTGCATGATTATATAATAACACAGTCATCACCAATAAATTTTGAAGAGCCAATGAAAACTTCCAGAAAAATAATCCAAAAAATTCGCACACATTAAATTGTAAATACTATCTCAATATTACGTCTTCAAAGCGCGCGAAACAGTTTGAAGAAATAACTTCACAGTTTTATAGAACAAAGGGAAGCATACAATGATTACAAGTTTAGGAATAAAATCCCAAGCTCTTAGAAGAGGCTGCCTTACATCTACTAGATATTTTAGAACCTTGTCCCCAGTTTTGGGTGGTTCTGGTAAACCATCTTATGAAGAAAACCAATTCACTTCATCTGAGTATGTCAGTTTTGGTAAAAAATCCGAAGCAGATCCTTTGTTGGGAGGCTATCCAGCAATCAAGTCAAATTATTATACATCAAGAGACCCATACAAAACATACGATGATCAACAAAATAGAAGAAACTTCCATGAACCTTTGGACCCAGAGGATGATATGTTGAATATGTGGTCTCCAGATTATTATGATCCTGTTAGTGATGGTACTGCCTTAAAACACAATGCTATATTTTTTGGAGGTTTGGCAACTTTCTTTGGATTCATCACTTACTTCTTTTATCCAGAAAAACCAGCCATGCCAAGAAACTATCCATATAACGGTTTGGCATTGGACTTGGGTGCTAAAACTGAAGAAGAAGCTAGATTGAGACATGCTAGAATTGACAAGGCTGCTACTAATTGAATGAATATATGTGAAACTAAATGCAATTAAAGATGAATATCAAATTATATTTCTGCTCATTCCTAATCTTGATCTGCTAGCGATTCAAATTAGGCAATATTTAAATCAAAGATCAACTTCCTGAATAATAAACCACTTCAGAAACTTATGGCAATTTGTTGTTTTTTTTTTCAATTTTTTTTTTTTTTAATTTTGTTTCATTATATTTGATGTCACTTACGTCACTCCGATCTACAGTTCAGTAATAAGGTTTTTCATTTTCTTTTTCTCATTCATAAATATCATTCATTTATTTATTTTTTTGTCGGTTGCAATGCGAAGGTCTATCATGGATATAGATCTTTCTGGCCGTATATATCATAAACAATGGTTATAATCATGTCACATAGTAATTTGCTTTCATCGTCCTGTAGCTTGTCAGATCTTTTTAATTGTATCATCTTCTTTGACACTTCTCGTAATTCATGAATATCGTCATATTCAAGAACATCCGTTAATCTTAGAAACAATGCCATCACCCACAAATTCATGTTGCCTTTCATAGATTTGTTGAGTAGCTTTTTCATGTAAATTATGAGCATTAAGACTGTTTCTTGTGGTAGCAAAAATAATAACTTTTTAGTTGGTTTCTTATTTATCATGAATGCTCTCCAAGCTGTGAAGTTATTCGGTAATTTGCCTAGGTTCTGGTCTTCCTGATCTTTATTTTCGCTCTTATCATTATCATCTTCCTGTTTCTCTTCTCTCTCTTCTTGGCTGTTGTATTTCTCTTTTCTTATTTTAAACTCTTTAATAAATGATTTTCTCCATGTGTTAAAGTCCTCGTTTGGAGGTTGCAAAAGCTCAGATGACGTTATAGCATCTTTACTGTCTTCGAGTTTCTGTTGAATGTCAATAACCGCCTCATTAGCTTCATTCGGCTGTTTACTACTATTTTCAATTGAGTTGATATTCAGATCCTCATTAATAGCTTTGAGCTTCTTTCTTTTGTGAAAATTCTCATCCTGGTTTAATTCACTTATATTACTCTGTTTTCTTTTGCCGGTTCTTTTAATGAAAAATACTTGTTCACCAGATTCCAGTTCTTTTCGTACAGCTGATAAATAAGATGAGACGTCATCGTATTCACCATTTTCATCGAAGGTAGGCTCCTTGAATTCAAAAGGAAGGGCGGCAGATGGTCTATCCATTATTTCTGAGTTTTTGATAATTTTTTTTTCAGTTTATCCTCAATTCACTTTATTTTGAGTGCCCTTTGGCAATGTCTTAACCTCATCTCAATCCAAATAAATTCCTTTAACATTTGTCACGTGCTTTAAATTTGATTCAAAATTTGTCAAAAAATACTCAAAGATAACCCTCGATCAGCCAAGATTGAATGAAATTGAAAAAAAAGCCACATTACGTTTCCTTGACGATAAACTAAAAAAAATAATCAAACAAAAAAAAAAAAGATACATAATAAAATAAAATAAAATAAAATAAAATAAAGTAACAAAAAATGGCTGTCAGTGGAGTTATTCGTGAAGACCTTGTGGTGAAGTATGTGATTTATTAATTTTAATCCAAGATGAAGGAAAGCATACTAACTTTTTCATTGCAGCTATAAACATAATGCACCAGAACCAAAAAACCCAGCAACAGGAATGATTACTCAAACAATGCCAATGGCTGCAATGTTTATGAGAAATAAGGTGATGAGTTGGGTCGCATTTTCAGTTTGTGTTCAACATTATTTGAATTTTCGCGACGTTAAACTTTCTGAAGATGCCAATTCACCACTCTTGAGTATGCTTCTTGCATCATTGGGAGTGGTAACTTCTTATGTGGATGTACGTATATTTATTTCAAAAGTTTTACCTTGATTCATAATGGTCACAATTCTGGAAAAAAATTAAAATATTTTGTCTACTAACATAAATTATTTTAGATTATTTTCCCAGCTGTTAAGCCAGTTGCTCAAAATGTTACTGAACAGATAGTTGAATCTGCTTCTACTGTTGTTTCTAGTGCAATTGAAGCAGCCTCTTCTGTCAATTGAATGAGCATAAAAACATATATAGAAAATATAAAAAAAAAAAAAAAAAAAAAAAAAAAAAAAAAGGAAAAAAAACAAGTATTGTGTTATTTAAATTTTACTATTTATCGTTATTTTGTATCCTTTTCTATTAATATCAATCTGATTTTCTTCTCTCCTTCGCTAAAATTACAATCTGCCTGTTCAGTGGCATTGTAGGACCTACTGTCTACATAGAACCCTTAAACTAGAAATAGTAAAAAAAAAATATATTGCTTTCATACACTATAATATATTACAAGGGGAAGAAAAAAACAGAAAAGTGCCTAGTCTTTCTTTGCTACAGGAGTACTTGCTTTAGAGCTGGCTGAACTTTTGTTACCTATGCTTTTCTTAACTACTGGTTCTCTTCTTAATTTATTCAATGTTTGAGGGTCGAACTTGCTATCACAAGTTGGACACGTTTCATCTTCTGGTATTTTGCTCAATACACACAAACAAACAGAACAAACGAAACCAATGTCTACGATATTCCCAGTTAAGAAACAAGATGCCCTAAAGTCTATGTTGTTATTCACTGGTAGCGCCACATAACTTCGTATGGATGGGTCGATGAAAAACACTGATGTGAAATATTGTATCAATGCTTCTGGATGAGTTACCAATAAGTAAACTCCACTAGTGACATCTGCTGCTTGTTGTAAAAAGGTAGAATCAACTCCTAATTTGCAAATATCCATAGGAATTCTCATTCCTTGAGCAGCAAAAATGCTGTTCATAGTTGGGATATAGGGCATAGTTGAATCATCACCAACACTGACTACTAATAATCTAGCATTTATGATTACTCCTTCATTTATTTGTCTTATTCGGTTTATGTGTGTCAAAGCTAATGATATCGCCCCAGAAATAGTAGACTTATATTTCGACAAGTCCGGTTCTGTTTCATTATACAACTCATCGAGCATTTCCAACACAGTTTCGTCAACCAATTTGAATTGTCGATACATGTTTCTATTTCCCAAATATTGTGTTTTGGTTTGATCTTGTATCTCGGGAGTGGCTGAGACTGATCTGTTGTTCGACGGAGTTTGAGATCTTGAGGCTTCGTTTGGACTGGTGGTACTTGTTTTAAGGTCACTACCAGATTTGTCAGAATTCGGGTTTGGAAAAAGAAACTTAGCGCGAGAGGAATGAGCGGCAATAACAATCACCTTATTTGAGCTGTTCAAAGTTAAATGAGCATTTAGGGCAACAAGTATTGATTCTACCACTTTTTTGGCATCGGCTTTTTGCTTTAGAAGGGTCCAATATAGAGGATTTGTTTCAATTACCACTGCTAACAAAGAAGGTGAATCATCATTAACAAAAAGAGAAGTTTCATTGTCATCTCGAAGCTTATTGTCAGCAATATAATCCATAATGGTAAGATGATATATTATTATTTCAATATTGATCTGCAAAATGTGTAGAATGTTAGTCTATCACTATTTTTTTTTTTTTTTTTTCTGCGCGAAAAAAAAAAAAGTCTATTTCCAAGGAAAAAAGACAAACGCATCGCATCCGTTAGAATTATCAGTTTAATATTTCTTATTTTGAGCGCCAGCCATGGCGACGAATTGAATCTAATGACTGACACATTTACAATTGTATTTTGAGTGAGTATAAATAAATATATTTTCAAGTTTACTCCGGATGTAAAGGCATTAGACCATCCCCACTTCATTTCCTTTCAATTAAATACACCAGAACTGGTTGCCAACATATACACATCGATTTAGCCAAAACCCATAAAAAAAAAAACAAAACAATGCAAAAAAAAAAAAAAAAAAAAAAAAAATCAATACAATACATAACAAACAATAAAATTCCTCCATGAAATCCTGATATAATACTCTAAGGTATATTATAAATATTTTCAAGCAAAAAATCAACGTCTAACCCAGCAGGCTTCAAATCCTGTGTTTGTTTTTGCGTTATCTCTATGCAGTTTTTATAAATAGTCGAATCGACTTTCACATCAAGTAATTGACTCTTGAGTAAAATAGAATGCTTCTTGACTTCTTCAGTGCACCACTTAATAATGTCACTAGAATATTCTGGTTCTGGAAAGGCTTCTTTGTGCAAAATTGCAGTGGATTTGATTATTTGAAACCTAATTATTGAGACCTGAGATATGTAATCCGCTAGATCACCTTCAAATTCAACTTCTTCAACAAGCCTCTCAATAAATGTACTTCTTGCTAACAAAATATTTTCCTCAGCAAGACTCGTCAGTCCTAGAGTTTTTAACAAAAACAAAAATTCTCTAACATCTTCACTAGAACTTATTTCATCATGGAGTTCGAATACAAGAGCTGTTTCCAATTCTTTGCTTCTTTGATCTAACTTAATCTTCAACACATTAAGCACAGTCAATACTTCTTCAATTGATTCGCCAGCAACCCCATTTGGCTTGAAAGCTGCTTTCCTTTCATCTATTTGAGACTGACAGACTTTGACTAGTTCAACTGCTTCTCCAAATTTATGATGTGCAACGTTAATGTCTATTTCGTCAATCATGTCATCAACATCTCGAAGACTTCTCATAATTTCTGAATTATCAATGTTAGCTGTTCTTGCATTCATTCGAGCACTTAATCCTTGTATTAAAGTGGAATTTCTTTTACCTGTCATATCTGACGGCGAAAGAAATGACATGGAATCTCTTAATTTTTTTTGCTTCAATGATTCTTGCTCGGTGATGTCTTTTAATTGAACTTGCGCTTTTTTAAAAGCGGCAACAATTTTGATGTATTGATCTTTCCTGTCTGTTTGGTAAATATAACTTGAACCATGAAACTTGAAATTCAATGTGTTTGATGAAGAATCACGGTCATTTTTAACATCAGTTAACTCAAACATACGAACTTCTCTTAAGGACCAACAATACTCAGCCACTAGCTTTGTTCTTGTCTGGCCCTGATTATTTCGAATTTTCTGATTTGAAGCGATTAAAACATGATCATTTAAAATAAATAAATGAGAGCCTTGCAATGGTTTCCATGTAGCTGCATTCAATTCGAACCATTTACCACTTTCTGCTAAAACATGTCTATTAGGGTTTGACGATAAAAGTTTTTGAGCCCCCTCAACATGCCTGAAGAGCATGTTTAATTCATCAACCCATTTCTTTTCGAGTAAAATAACGCTACTTCTATCTCTTGGTTTTGAGCCAATTCTATTTCCAGTCTGTGATCTCATGGACATTATATCTTGTGATGATTTTGATCTTCCATTATTGTCTATGTTTTGCTCAACTCTGATTCTAGATTCTGCTACTTCTTTCATCTGATCAGTTATATCCTGTAATGCATTAATTGTATTTTTCAAATTCTTCAACTCTTGTTCAGTTGAAGTTAAATCATTGGATACTATGAGAATTTTTTCATAACTCTTGTTTATATTTGCTTTGATCTCTTCATGGATTCTTTCATCCAAAGCTGTTAATCTTTGAGTAAATTCATCTACATCAGCTGCTTTCGCATTATGTAATCTTCCAACAACGTATTGATGAGCATTAAAGTTCGGATCACCCAAAGGAACAGAAAAGCTCTGTGCCTTATTTCTTGATCTCATGGGTATTCTTACATTTTCTGTTGGCTGTTTTGGCTGTTGAAGTTCTTGTGAGAGCGGTTGAAGATGCTCACTATTCACATCATTGCTGTGAATAGATTGACTTGATTGAATAATGTTGCTAATACCGAGACTTCCAGGCTTGTCTTGAAATTCAGAAATCAAATTTGTAGCAGATGAAGGTAATGACGGTATACTAGAAAAATCAGGGGCGATTTGGCCATCTATTTTCTTTGATAATCTTCTTTTAATTTTTTGTTTTTCATGATTTGGAATTTCAGGAATGTCTAACGTTTCACTTTTTGATCCGGGAACTGGAATATTAGCGTACGGGTTTGTTTTTTTCTTATCATTCTTGAATCTTCTCCAATCACCTAAAGGAGCCCTACTCTTTCTAAGTGATGCATTTCCGATATTCATGATGTATTAAAGACTTCAATTATAAAATAGTATTGTTATGAAGGCAATAATAGTGCTGATTGATTGAAGCAAATTATTCACCGTGTTCTTTTTTATTCCTCTAAAGTTATCCTGATGTTTGGGTTAACCGTGCCAGAAAACATCAACATCCAAACATTCCATATACAGTCGCTACAAAAAAAAAAAAAAAAAAAAAAAAAAAAAACTTAAGTTGGATAACATAATAATATAACAAAACAAAGGATATAATAATTACTACCGTTTAGCTATCTTGTTTTATTACAAATTTAAAGTTTTTCAAATTATGAAGTGAAAGAATACTCTTGATTGAATGGAATTAATTAGTAAAAAGTATATGTCTTTAACATGTCTTTAACAAGTGAAGAATTGAACTATCTTATTTGGAGATACCTTCAAGAGGCAGGCCATGAAGTTACAGCATTCGCTTTGCAAGATGAAACTAGAGCACATGAACTAGAAGGTAGATTTGGTAGTAAAATATATATAGGGTGTTTAGTAGATCTTGTTCAAAAAGGAATATTATATTCTGAAGATGAGAATTTGGTTGATGGTAAAGGTTCATTGAAATCTAAAGAGGAATTACAAAAATCATTCACATTATTTGGGTCTCTTTTGAAAGATCAAAATAAAAAAATAGAACCGAAAGGTAGATTTGCTCTTCTGACAAATGCAGATAGCGAAAATGAGAGTGAAGAGAAAACCAATAAGGAGAAACCAGAGATAGAAGACCAACAAAAGCCACAGGAAAAAGAAGAAAATATCAGTGAAGATCAAGAACAGAGAGTCACTGATGAAGCTGAAACTGAAGATGTAGTAATGAAGGAAACTTCTATTGAGAAATCATCGGATGAAGTAAATATTAACGACCCTAAGAAAATAGAAACATATCAAGAGACCGTGGATCAATATGACAATCAGTTCATCAAAGTACTTACAAAGTGTCAATCGTTAAAGCCAAGTGTATCAACAAACTGGAACCCTGCTGCTGCATCTGTGCTCTCTTTGGGAGAGCATGACTCAACTGCAGAAATCAAAGTGATAAATGAAGATGGCAATTGTATAACTCAGAGTGTTCCTTTAGTTCACCCATTGAGTGTTTCTGCAGATTTTTCTATAGATTCAAGAAGTCACAGAGAGGAAATAACGGTAGTGTCTTGGGCTCCAAAGGGACATTTCTTAGTAACGGGTTCAGAAAATGGAGAATTAAGATTATGGACCGCCGATGGGAAAATGAGAAATATTTTAACATTACATCATGCTCCGATCATTTCGATACGGTGGAGTCCAGATAGCTTGTATATTTTGACTCTTGATACACTGAACAATATAATAATATGGGATAGCAACCTAGGTAGTGCAATACAACATATAGATTATGACTTTCTAAAGTCGTTGAGTAATAGTACATCATCTTCATCTCCGTCATCTTTGTCCCCATCAATCATATCGCCAGACTCTAGTATATTATTAGGAAGTGATGCCACATGGTTAAGCAAAACAAAATTTGTAGTTCCAGGTATTAATGGAGCTATTTTACTTTTTCAATTGCATGATAAGAATCCTATTGGAATTTTATATGGTCATACAATGCCAATAGGATGTTTAACTTACAACACCAAATTAAACTTATTGGCCAGTGGTAGCGATGATACAACAATTAGAATATGGAAAAGTAATTCATCTTCTAGTGCACAGGTATTCTCTGGTCATAGTCAAGGCATTGTTAGTATTGACTGGTTAGAAATTCCTGCTGGTGACAATAAAAATGACTCTCAATTAATATTAAGCAGTTCATTGGACGGGTCTATCAAAATTTGGGAAGTTTACAGCGGTAGTTTATTGCTGGCAAACTTCTTGGACGGGATACCAATATATGAGGCGTCTTTATCTCCGAATAAAAAATGGTATGCTGTTGCTACAGAAGAAGGAGTTGTTTCAATAGTTGATGTTACAACAGAAAGTCTATCAAAGCTAACAGGCTCAACAAAGTTACAAAAGAATCGTGAAAGTATTTCCCAATTGAAGACTTTAGCACAATATCAACCCGAGGTGGCAAATGAAGATGATAACAATTTTGTCACAAGTATTTCATGGAATTGTGCATCCAACAAGATTTGTGTGTCTTATAATAAGTCAGAAACTGTAATTATTAAGTGGGACAATTAATAACTACTAATAGTACCACTACTGCTGCTACTACAAAAGAAAATAAAAAATAGAAAATAAAAATAAAAAAAAAAAAAAAAAAAGAGGAAGGAGGTTTATTTATTTGATTGGATGTTATACATAATGTTTTTTTTCCTTCTTAATATTTATGTTAATTAATGAGTGTAGAATAATAATTTTTTTTTTTTTTTAATGAATTGGGTTTGAAAACAAATTTTGAATTTTGTAAGTTTGATATATATTAGTTGAGTGCAAATAGCAGAATGTTCGAGAAGCATCGAGAAAAAAAAAAAAAAAAACGCTACATAAATAAAAAAAAAAAATATTAAATTCAAAAAGCATTAATATGGTTAAACACAACCGTATAAAAGTGTGTCGCCAAAATATATTTAAAAGTCGTAATCCATCAAATCAATTTAAGATTCAAGTGGTTTAATTAATTTATCTGTTATACTTATTTATCATTCTCACCGTACAATTTATTTGAAATCATTTTTAGAATATGGAAAAATTACTCCAGTGGTCAATTGCTAGTTCGAATAATGATAAAGAGACTCTTGAAAGAATAGGAGCTCCTGATCCACAAGCTATAGCTCAATTATTTGGCGCTGCTAGTGGCACAAGAGTTGTTGATGAAGCAACCTTAATGAAAGAAGCTTTTTCTGTCATTAATGATGAAAAAGCCGATTTGGAAACCAAAGAAATTGCTTTTGACAATTTCGAAATGATGATTGAAAACTTGGATAATGCTAATAATATCGAAAATTTGAATCTTTGGAACCTGATTCTTGGTCAATTGTTGCCTGGTGTGCCAGAAATTTTGAAACAATTTGCTTGTAGCGTTATCGGCACTGCTACTCAAAATAATGAAAAGACTCAAAAAGATTTATTGAAATATGACTTTGTATTTGATAGAATCTTCGACGTTTATAATGAAACAACAAATAAATCTGAGGCACTTAAGGCTAAATGTCTTTATGCACTTTCTAATTTTATAAGGCACAATCAAGAAGCCTATGAATTATTTACAAAAAGAAATGGATGGGAATTTATAAGAAAGATTTATGAAAATGACCTCAGTGAAAAATTGAATGCCAGATTAAACTCTTTATTAACTTCTATAATGTCTGCTGACCCAAATGATTCTCAGAAAAAAAACCATATACATGAAATATTCCCCAAAGAAAAAGCCTCTGAGATTATTGCATCTTACCAATAGAATAAAAAAAAAAAAAAAAAAAAAAAAATCCTAGATGGGCTAAACCATCATGTATAATACATTTATTAATCCAATATATGGTAAATCATTTTGTTGTGGTTTTAACTCTGTGCTTTATCTGTAATTTTACCATTATTTGCCAATAGACTAATTTTAAGGGTTTCATAATTGTGAATATCTCTATCCATAAGTGAAATATAGTAATCTTGTATAGCTTTTTTTGGTTTCCACTGAAATAACTCGTCATCATCTTTTGGTCTGGATATCGTTATCACTTTACTGTTTTTAGCGATATCCAATAATTTGCTACCCAAATTTCGAACTTGATTATGCTTAGTGTTTCTTTTTTCTCTATCATCATTAGCAGAATTTATATGTAACCATTCAAAAGATCTCGGATATCCAAAAATTGAGCCTTCTGGGTTATCTTGTTCTTTAATTTGACATGTTAAGTAATTCACCAAATCTCTCATTGATTGGATTTCAGACATCAATTTTAACTTACTCACGAACTCTTTTTCTTCAAATATCGAAGAAAAATTCCCAATTAAATTTTTGTTTTTCAATTTTCTTTTCAATTGTAAGCTTTGTTCTTCTTTTATACTCAATAATTTTTTAATAATTTTTTTTTGTTCACCGGCTTGATAAGAAACTTTGACTAATGATTCTTCTAGCGCTTTGAATCTTTCATCTTTCTTCACTTCATTACCAAGTTTATTCTTTAAAAAATTGATCTTTAAATTAAGCTCCGAAATAAGTTGATCTTTTTCATTGAAAGCTTTGGTTAATTCTATGATTTCTTTCTGTAATACTTGAATTTCTTGTACATTGGTGCCATTTTCCTTGATATTCTGCAAAAACGTTTTTTTGAAGTAAATCAAATAAGACACATTATTTTTATCCAATTTTTTGTAATTCAATACTGAATGATTGACTCCTTGTAAATTGTCAATTATATCTCTGATAATAGAATTATAGTTTGGTAATAAGTTCGTATTTTCAAGCACTTTTTCAAAAATTATATTATAATCTTTTCCCTCAAGTTCAGAGGTGAACGAATTGTTTTCATATTCAATCATGCTACTGATACCATAAAGATCAGTTGTTATTTTCTGAATATTTTCCAAGTGCTTGAAAAATGTGTTCTCATTCATCACTTTTTCCTCGAGTTCCTCACTCATGTCATACTTTGTGGTCAATTGTTTTAATGAGCTATCATTTATGATTTGAAAAGTACGGAAAGTTTTCTCGAACTCTTCAAATTGATTGCAAAGTTTTGTTACTTGAATATTATTGTCAATAGCAATTGAAACGTCAGAGGCGATAAAAGATTTAATGGTGAAAAGGTAATTTAAAGAAGATCTAATATATGCCGCATAATTGACTAATTGAAGACGACGTTCTTCAATGTTTTTAAAACTGAAATAATCCCATCTAAATGTTTGGTCAAAAATGCATTCAATGGAGTCTACATTTGTGAACATAAAGTTCAACAGACTCAACACAAATTCTATCACTTGACTCATAGATTCAGTAATTTCAGATTCAGCAATTTTTTTGGAAGTTGTCTTCAAATACTTATATATAGTTTCCATGGATGTGTTCAAGGAACTATAATCCTTTTCAACATTCGAGTATCTTAATTTTGATAGAATCATTGAAAATATTGTCTTCAACTGAGTAAGTTTTTGTATATTCGCAGAAATTTGACACTGATTGCCTATTTCTATTAAAACATTTCCTGAAGATGATAACAAGTCAACAATGATTTCGAGTAAATCTATTGTTGAAGAAGTAAAGCTTATAGACATAATCAAGTTTTCAAGAGTTTTCAAACCTAAGTCTTTAGAAATTGAATCTTGCAACAAAATATTAAAGGTTTCTTTGATTCCTCTCTCATTTTCTAGCTCTAGGGTTAAAATTTGCTTTTCTAAATTAGTTTCAATATTTATTGCACTAAGTTTATTTATACGGTAAGTTAAATCGCTTATTTTATTTTCCAATGATTCTATTTCTTTAACTTCATTATCGTCAGGATTTATGAAGTCGGAAATTTCTGTTCTTGTTTGGTTCAACTCATTTTGATATTTTTGCTTTTGTGTTTTGATAAAGTTTTCAAAATACCGTGTCTGCTTTTCTAATTTCTCAATTGTAGTTCTGTCATTGTCGATTATCTTTTGCATGTGCTTGATATCGTTTTTTAATTCTTTTTCTGTTTGTATATGAGCTTCCTCCAAATCATTTGCTAGATCTCTCAAATCCTCCAATTCTTGAACAGTTTCACGTAACTTGGTATTTTCTTCATTAAGTTGTAAATTCTTGTCACTCAATGATTCGATCAAGTTATTTGACTCTAATAAAGAATCTATTTGAGTTTTCAATTCTTCTATCAATTTTTGCGCTTCATCCAATTCGAAAACCATAGACTCATATTTCCTTTTATAATCTTGCGAAGATTCCACTTCCTTGGACAAAATCTCAACTTTTTCAAGTAATTCCTGTTCATTAATAGTGCTGACTTCTCGAAGTTTAAACAAGGCCATTTCCAACTTTTCATTTCTTTCAGCTATATCCTGAGGTGTCAAACCACTTGTTTCACTGCTTGAAATTTTAGCAATATTCTGGGTTTGTAGTTGATTATATTCTTCTTTTAACTCTTCGTATTCTTGGCTCAAGCTTTTCAATTTCGACAAAAGAGATTGATTCTGCTCATCTAAAACCTCCTTATCTATCGTCAACATTTCAAAATTCTCCTCATTTGCTTCTGCTTCTTCCAGCAATTTTTCATTCTCATTTTTCAAATCGAGATATTGTTTCTTCATTGAATCGAGTTCTATTGTCACATCTCGCAACTTATCTTGTAACTTAAGAGTAACTCTTTGCAATTTTTGCTTTTCTTCTTCTAGTTGGGAATTCTTTTCATTGAATTCTTCATCAAACTTCTTGGATTTTTTGAGTGTCCTTTCATTTTCTGACTCTGGTGATGACAACTTTGATACACCTCCCAAGTAAATGGGCAGGGCTGATGGTTTTCTTGGACTACCAGAAACTCTTCTAGATCTGCTATTACTATATGCATTACTTAAACTTCGTGTCGAAATTTTTTTTGTAACCGCTGGTGGCTTTAACCCACTAGGATTTCGGTTTACCTCTTTCAATGGGGTGGCATAATTTGGTCGTAATGGAACTCTAGCTGGTCTCTTGTTATCATCATTGGTATTGGTATTATCCTTGTTATTATCATCAGGTAGAGTATTTTTTGGTACAGAATTAAAATTGATGTTTCCAACAGTGTTATTGAAGCCAAAGTCCGAGACTCTAGATCGTGTAGATCTACTAGTTGATTCTTGTCTTGATGTTGATGATTTATCCAAAGTACTTGAAACTGACCTTTGGGAATTCCTTGAAGTTTTTAAAAACGTCGAAGGAGCTTGCAATGATCTTTTATTACCAAAAGTTGCACTTCCGAGTGATACATTTCTATCCATCTAAATACGTTGTATGAGTTAGGTTTGTTTTTTTGAAATCTTCTTACAATAATGTTCTGGCATTTTTTACTTTTGTTTACAATTTTCTTAGCGGCCGAGAAAAGAGTAAATAACTACAACAAAGCACAAATAAATTGCTATGCGCACCACCATATATATATGACAAAATGGTGTTTTTCCAAATCAAAAGAATTTTCAGAACAGCTTTTACTTGGCTTCTTCTTGATAAAGTCATTTTAGTGAAAGCGCTTTTAAATATGTATATATATTAAAAAAACAAATCTCATTTTGATACATATAATAATTACAATCTAACTTCTTTTTTAATTTACGAAGCTTCGTTTCTGTAACTGTGTGTTTTTCCCTGGTTGTTTTCGCCAAATGATAACCACACAAAAGCAGTTATTCATTCAATCTTTTGAAGATAAAGCACTCTGCTGCAATTTGTTTGTTGTCTCGGAAGTCAAATCTTCATCCAAGTGTGGTTAATCTGAAAGCATTTTTTTCTGAAAAAAAAAAAAAAAAAAAAAAATTAATCCTCTTATTGAGGATTGACACTTTTTGTTTCAAAAAAAAAAAAAAAAAAAAAAAAAAAAAAACAAGCATTTGACAGGGTTTATGATCTAAGATCGGTTGATTAGTATTCTTGTTATCAGACACCTTGGCTTTCGTATTCTATTTTATATGTTGCTTCTTGTGAATGTTGCCTTTCAAATATGAATAATAAATTAAAATTTATTAGTTTCCATCGTTTATTTACTTACACTCGGCATGTATTGAATCAATCAATCACCTTCGTATTTTAGATGCGGCTTGCCTTGAACGACTCCTTACACTTTCAAATAAACCCTTGTTTTAATATACATCTAAATAGCAAGTGTATATGGAAATATTTTTTGGATTGGTAGAGCAAGCTGTACAATTGAAAAATTTTTCTCCAAGTGAAATAAAAAAAAAAAAAAAAAAAAAGTATACAAAAAGATACAATTGATACAGTTTTTTCTCTTAAAAAGTAGTTGAAAATTCTCTAGGAAGGATTTACAAATTAGATAGCCATATACGTTCCTCGTTTATAGGTGTACAATTAAATCACTCAAGAATAACCAATATCATCGAGGCCCATCATGTAATTTTTTTTTTTTTTTTTTGCACAATCTACAAAGTATACCATATATGGTTTATAATATAAGAAAGTGCTTCACTATATATTGAACTATACACGATAGATATATCGTCCCAAACCAGTAAATACAATTACATACATCTGTCTCAACAACAATTTAACATTAATAACCAACTCAAACAAGTGTATATAAAATTAACTAACTAACATAACAAGCTATAGCAAAATAACTAAACTATTGAATGAATGAACAAAATAAGGCAAAAATCAAAAAGAGAAAAATTTTCAAAAGTCTTTCACACAGCTGTAATCAAGGGAAAACTATATGAAAAAAATACAGATGGTGGACGAAAAAAAAAAAAAAGAAAAAAAGAAAAACAAGCAGCAAAAGCAATATATAGAAGAAAAAAAAGTTAAGATCAAAAAAAATATTTTTTCAGCTAGGCAAACAATCAAATAACCATGTAGCATGTATAATTTTAATAGTTGAATTATCTTCAAAGTTTCTTTTTCTTTCTTTTATAAATCTTTTCTTCCAACTCTTGGAGAAAATAAACAGAACAAATAATTAAATTGCACAAAATTTTTGGGATGGATCAACATAAAGTAAGTACTAACACAAATAAGGAAGTTAACAAGTAAAACGAGCATAACAAACATTTGAAGAAACAATAAAATAAACAAATAATGAAAAGTACCCCTGAATAATATGTTCAATTCTCTATCAATTTGGAAAACATCAGAACTGGAAAATTGAACAAGTAGTGAAATGAAATCAAAAATACTAAATTGACAGACAGACAGATAGACAGACAGACAGACAGATATTGAGGGAAGAAAAATAAAAAATAAACAAGCAAGAGCGAAAACAGAATAATGACTAGAAGAAACATAGAGAGAAACAAATCATGCATAGATAAATTCATTGGAGTTGGTTTCAACACGATCCAAGCGACCATCTCTGGCGGCATTCAATAATGTGTTCAAACGAAGTTGGTCAGCAGAGCCAATGGCATTTGGCATAGTAAGGCTGTTGGTTCCAATATTAGATGGAGCACCAAGAGAATTAAAAGTGGCGCTTGAAAGGCCAGTTGAAACAGGGCCTGCAAGACCAGCGCTAGATACACTGCTACTTGTGATATTTGGTTGCAAAAGAGATGGGGTAATTGCACCTGAGGCTAAAAAGTTATTGCTAGAACTAAATCCAGGATTCAAGGTGGAGCCGGCCAAATTTAAATCGTTGCTAAATTGAGAGTATAAATTTGGAGCTGCCAATTGTTGTAAGTATTTTTGTTGATTCTGGTTGTTTTGAATAGAACTTCTACCCCAACTTAATCTAATTCTCGAATTTCCAATTGGATAACCTTGCATTTGTTGGATAGCGTTTTCAGCACTAGATCTCAAAACATATTGAACGAAACCACAGCCCTTATTATTGAGAACTTTGACATAAATGATATCACCAAAAGATTGGAAAAAAGATCTGAGCTGTTGTTCAGAAACGCCGTTGCTTAATCCACCAACAAAAACAGTAGTATTATTTGGATCAGTATACTGGTTCAAAGGTGGTTGAAATTGATTGGTAGAGACTGGTTGAACGATTCTGGTTGGGGAGGTGCTGTATAATGATGCAGTGGAACTAGGAGGATTGTTTTTTGGAACAGCGGTACTAACTCTGAGAGGTCTACCATTAACAACAATTCCGTTCATTTCCACAAGAGCACGTTGCTGATCAGAATCAGTGGCGAATCTGACAAAACCATAACCCCTTGAAGTACCAGTCATAGGATCCATCATTATTTTTGCATTGGTAACAGAAGGGTATCTAGATTTGAATAACTCAAACAAATCATGTTCTTTGACGTCAATAGCCAAATCACCAACAAAAACTGATGATTCTGGGCTTAAAGTAGCAGCTGGAGTCAAAGGATTAGAAAACCCAGTGTTGGATCCACTTGCCCAGTTAAGTTTAAGCAATTTATTTGTTCCTGGAATAGTCAATCCATTTTTCATTATAGCTTTCGAAGCGGCTAAATAGGAACCAAAATCAACAAAACAGTAACCAGCGTTATTTGCCTGTTGAATGTTTGGGTCAACAGTCTTTTCTTTAATAATTTTGACACTCAAGACATTTTCACCCAAGGAGGTCCAAATTGATTTGATAGTATTTTCATCCCACCATGGATCAAGTTCACCCATCCATAATTGAGATCTTTCCTTTTGTTGAGTTGGAGAAGAATGGAGTTGAGATTGCGGAGTGTATTGGTTGCTTAATTGAGTTTGTTGGATTGGTGATTGACTAACTGGCAAATTGTCAAGAGGTTGGAAAGGCTGGGATGTGGCGTTAGAAAAATTAGTGTAAGACATCTTTGTTTTGTGGTTTTCAATATTACCAATATGATTAATTGACTTGAACTTGAAAGAAAAGAGTGAGCAATACTATGAGTAAAAGGTATGTCTGCCTTTTTAGTCTGAAAAAAAAATAAAATAAAATAAAAAAAAAAAAAAAAAAAAAAGTAACAGCGGCTAAAGAAAAAAGAAATCTTATTGGAAGCGGAGTAGAAAAGAATTTTTTGTTTCTTTTGCTTTATATTTTCGAATTTTAGACTAATTCTGTGTAGGTGAAATACTGGCCGATTTCTACTGAGATTTTTAGATTGAACAATCAAAATCAATAAAAGATGGTAAGACAATTTAGTGCTATTGCGGAATGAATTAAGAAGACGGGCGAAAAAAAATAAGAAAACTAAAAACGAAAAAAGTAAAAAATAAAAATAAAAAATAAAAAATTAAAAAAAAAAAAATAAAATTCAAGAAAAAATACAAAATACAAAATAAAAAAAAAAAAAAAAAAAAAAAAAAAAAAAAAAAAAAAAAAAAAAAAAAAAAAAAAAAAAAAAAAAAAAAAAAAAAAAAA
>JASTUB010000284.1:0-20000 GCA_031124825.1 Saccharomycopsis vini
AAAAAATTAAAATAATAAAAAAAAAAAATTTTTTTAAAAAAAGAAAATTTTTTTTTTTTAAAATTTAAAAAAAAAAAAAAAAAAAAAAAAAAAAAAAAAAAAAAAAAAAAAAAAAAAAAAAAAAAAAAAAAAAGAGCTAAATGTATGAAATGAGACCCTTGAATCTAAATTTTGTAAATTTAAAAAATTCAATTTGTGCTAATTGTTAACTCATTAAAAAAAAAAAAGAGTCTGGTCAAATCATTATTATAAATATGTAGCATATTTGCTATCTATGTAACTCTAATTCTAGGAAGAAAATTTCAATTACATGTGGTAGAAAAAAAACAAAAAAACAAGTGAAGCTGAAGAACCTGTTACATTATACAAGAAAACAGAACAAAAAAAAAAGTATATTATTTTTGATTATATTCAATAGTGTAGTTTTATCCTCAAAATATTAGTTACTATAAGATGTCATGACGGCCGCCACGGAAATTCGATATTGCATCACGTGTATCAAGATGCTATTGAGTATTTTTTTTTTGTTCTGGAGCGAAAAAGAGAGAAAAAAAATTGAAAGGAAAAAAAAAAAAAAAAGCAGTTGTAGAAATCCTACCCATTTCTAATTTCTGGTAGTTAAACACACAAAACCTCAGGAAAATCGTCATATCAAAAATAAATATCTTCCCAGGCAGCTTCACCGCTGTATTTTATTAGACTTGTTAATACTACCTGTACATTTATTTTTTCTGTGTTTGGAATACTTGTTAATATTTCCTTTGAATATTCTGTTTCATTCTTTTTCTTCAGAATAATAATTTTATTTCTGTTTTTCTATTCTTTGTTCATATTTAATTGGTGATAAATATTCTTCTTTTTATTTTGAAGGCTTGTCTATATTTTCCAAAGATCATTTTGAAAAAAAAAAAAAAAAAAAAAAATATAAAATAATATATATATGTATATATATTTATATCAAATAAAAATAAAATCAAATAAAGGGCCCAAATAATATCAACATAATAATGTCTTCTATTGGTATGTCATTCAATTTTAAATTTAATTCATCTCATTATAATTTTTTCTGTCCAATTTTCCAGCGAAATTATTTGAAAATAATTTGACTATTATAATTTCTTTATTGTTATTATGTTCTTCTTTTTTTTTTTTTTTTTCTTCTCCTTTCAAGTTGATTTATCACTTAAGTCACGGCTATTATTGGATTCATACTAACACGACTCATTCATTTTTCTAGAAAACTCGTCTACTTCTCAATTAGACTCTCCTTTGTCATCTTGGAATGGCAAATCCAAAGCTAGAAGTTCTGCTTTCAATTTTGATGCAAGCTCAAATCAATACCGCTCTCCATTTGAAAATAAGTCAAACAATAGTAATAATAATAATAATAATGATGTCGCTAGTATTGTTTCAAGTTTAAGCGCCGTTAGTAATCATACTTTTGGCGGTAGTACTAGTAATAACACTTCAAAATTGTTTCCAGGTAGCAAATTGTTAAATGATGCTTCTAGTGATGTTGATAATGACATTTTTGGTAGTACTTCTAGAGGGGCGTTATCAGCGGTTTCTCAACCTTTGGCTTTTGGTAAAGGCTCCACAAGATTACAATCTAATGTTTTTGGTGCTGCTTCTATCAGTGGCGGTGTTCCAACAATTATTGGTAATTTCAATAGTTCAACTTTTTTTGAAAAGTTCTCTTCTGTTGCAGAAGCTACAAAAGAAGCAGAAGCTACTTCAGGCTACAGTAGTAGAATTTCTTTTACTGGAAAAAGAAGTGGCTTTAATTCAAGAAGAACCAGTTTTTTCAATGAAGATGTTAGAGGTACTTCTCCTTTGTTGGAAAAAGTCGGATCTTCCACTTCTCTTCATGAAAGTTTTGTTAATGGTGGTGCTTTAAGATCAACCATTTCCGAAAGAATTGATAATATGTATAAAAGTCCAAATCAATCTTCCGCTAAATTGAACAATGAATTTAGCGGATCCGAAAAAAGTTCTGTCAGTATTCAATTAGAAACTAAACCAGAACAAGAAGTTAAACAAACCAATAATACTTATAATGCTAATTGGAATACTTCTTATAACCCAATGTTCAATTCAATGCAACAACCTCCATTTATGCATCCTCAAGCTTATGCACCAGGACCATATGGATTCCATATGAATCAATACGCAATGATGCCTCCTCCTCTTCAACAACCAATGGGACCTGGCAATGAAAGTGGTGAAGCTGATGAAAGTACACAAGGATCAAACGTTGATGGAAATCAAAAAGATGACAATGCCAAATTATATTCAATGCAAGGACCACCACCACATTTTTTCCCTGGTTTTAGTCCTTATCCTCCAATGTTCAATCCAATGGATCCTCAACAACAACCTCCTAATTCTCAAGGAGGTGCACCTCCACCACCAATGTCTAATGGCCAACAACCATTAATTCATCAAAATGGAAACATTCCTCCTCAACTTTCTCCCGTTGGCGATTATCCTCCATCAAAGAGTCCTACTGATAAGGGACCAAATGGTAATAGTAGATCTTATAGAAAAAATCATCGCAAAGGTTCTCATTCTCCAAATGGTCGTCGTAAAAATCATATCTATAGAAGTCCATTATTGGAACAATTTAGAAACGATAAATCAAATAGAAAATATACCTTGACTGATATTTTTGAACATGCGATTGAATTTTCTAAAGATCAACATGGATCAAGATTTATTCAACAAGAAATTGCAAATGCATCAGCCGAAGAGAAAGAAGTTTTTTTCAATCAAATAAGAGATGTTTCTGTTGAATTAATGACTGATGTTTTTGGTAATTATGTCATTCAAAAATATTTTGAACATGGTACTGATATCCAAAAAGGAGTTTTGTTTGACAATATGAAAGGTAAAATTTATGATTTGTCTTTACAAATGTATGGTTGCAGAGTGGTTCAAAGAGCTATTGGGAAAATTTCTTTGGAACAAAGATTGGTTATTGTTGATGAATTGAAAGAAAATATCTTAATTTGTGTTAAAGATCAAAATGCTAACCATGTTATTCAAAAATCTATTGAAAGTATTCCTTTTGAGAAAATTGCATTTATTTTGAGCAACTTAAAAGATCATATTTATCATTTATCTACCAATCCATATGGTTGCAGAGTCATTCAAAGATTGTTGGAATATGGAAGCGTAAAAGATCAAGAAATCATTTTGGGTGAATTATCTAGATACATCTTTTATTTGATTCAAGATCAATATGGTAATTATGTTATTCAACATATTCTTGAAAATGGCACTAAACAAGAAAGAGCAAAGATTTTTGAAACTGTTAAAGATAATGTCGTTAATTTCTCAAAACATAAATTTGCTTCAAATGTTGTTGAAAAAACCGTTTTTTATGGCGACAACGATGAAAGAGAACAAATTTTATCAGAAGTTCTCAAAAATAATGATAAAGATGATGATTCACCAGTTGTTGATGATTCTCCATTAGCTTTGATGATGAAAGATCCATTTGCAAATTATGTTGTTCAAAAATTGGTCGAAGTATCTCGTGGAAACTCCAAACGTATTTTGATTAAAAAAATCAAAATTTATTTGGAACAAATTTCTTCGGCTAATTCTTATGGCAAACATTTAGCCTCTATTGAGAAGTTGATTGCCTTATCAGATATTGCTTCCAAGGAACTTAACTTGAAATAAAAGTTACTGTAATTACAAGCTTATATTCGATTTATTTATTTATTTATTTATTTATTTATTTCTTTTTCTTAACAAAAACACTTCTTTAACTTTTTTTTTTTTATTCATATTAGTTATTTTATTTACTCAATTATTTATTATTTGATTATTTATTACAATTGATCAAAAATGTTATTATTATCTACTTCGTTATACTTTTTTTTTTCGTTATTTACTTTCATTACTATTTATATTTTTTCTCTATATATCGAACTATTTCGATTTGTATATTTTTTGTGTTTTCTGTGTTTGTGTGAGTGTGATTTTCAAAGAAAAGAAATGAAAAAAAAAAAAAAAAAAAAAAAAAAAAAAAAATACGAAGGAAAAAAGTATTTTCTTTACTTTGTTTATTGTGTTTTTCATGCCTTTCTTTTTTCTTTCTAAAATCTTATGATCAAAAAACACGACATCTTTCCTTACAAACACCCCAATTCCTTGTGTATATATATGTGTGTATAAACAAAAATTCTTTCTATTATCATACCATAAATTTGTTATCACTATCATTATTATTATAAAATACTATTATATTATTGATATAAATTATTATGTAGGTTTGTCATTAAGTTTACTTTTATTTTTGTTTTCTTTTAAAATCTTTATTTCCTTTTATACAATCATGTATTTAGAAAGACAGTCATGAATAGGCAGTAAAATTAAGTAAATCAAATAACCGTTTTTCATTGTCATTCCCACCATCATTATCTTGCAAGCTTTTTTCCTCAGATCGATTAAATGCATCAAAAAATCTAATGCTTGCTTGAGGAGGTGATCTTGTAGTTTTACTTTGTGATTCATAAAATCTATTGACTCGTTCTTTGATATTTATAATTTCATTATATCTATCACTCCAATTATTATCACCAGTTGGATTTTCAGAATTCCAAATTTGAGCAAATTGATTGGTGATCATTGCCAAATTTCGAACAAATATAGGCAATTGAGAGCCAGATATCGTTTTGATTTCATTGGTGGAAAAGACTTCAGGTAATCCTGGTTTCAAAAAGGTTTGAACTTGGAAATATTTTTTATCATTATCAAAAGTAGATTGATCCCAAGTTGAATCATCATCATTATTATTGTTATTATTATTATTATTATTATTATCATCATTATTACTGTTATTGGATTCATGAGTGTCAAAATCACCTTCGTCATATGGACAAGAATAACTGGAAGATTTTAAAACAATTGGAGTGATCACAATGTTAACAAATGTAAATTGACTCTTTATAAGGTTGAAATTTGGAGCTTTCCCAGATTCATCAAAAAAAATATTGACAAAATCATTACCAACATGACTTTTTTTAATCATCCAGCTTTCCGGTCTTTTAGAAGGCATCAAAGTGGTAGTGTGAAATAATAATTGGGAAACTTTTTCATCCCAACAATAGGCATATTCACCATCCATTTCAGGATTCAACCCACCTGAGTAAAAAGTGGTGTTGTTTCGTAAAGGTATCAACAATCCAATTTTAGATAAAAACGAATGATATTCTTTAGATCCAGAATTATTCATCAATATTTCTTGTTCATTCAGTTGACCAGGGGCTATGTAAATCAAACCTGCTTTAAAAGTGTTAATTAATGGCTTTTTATCAAATAAATCAATACTTTTATTGAATTCAGGCTTGTTTGGAAGTAACAAAGGTTTTCTATAAGAATCCACAGAAATGTGAGCAATCAATTGCAAAAAAAAGTAACTTTCGGCAAATAATCCATCATTTGTATCAGCATATCTAACAACATTTTGCCAAGGGACCATCGATTGATGCGGCTTAACTTCAAACTTAGTAGTCCCTGTTGGTCTCCTCACAGTAACGATAGAATCTCCGGTAATTTTATTAGTTAAAACCGAGATTATACCGATTCCATAAACCCATCTCGACAAGATTATTGACGGATCATCTGGATTAGTTTTTTCTTTAATCAATTGAAATCTCAAATCCAAATTCGAATAAGTATATCTTTGTATAAAATCAATTAGAATAATACATGTCGAGTCAATACCATCATTATCACTTTCAATTCTATTAGAAATATCCAAAAGACGTTTGATAATAAATGGAGCTAGTTGCTTTCTTGTTTTCATTTTAATTTTAAGAAACCAGCTGGTTATAACATTGTATGATAATACACTCAAATAACTAGCAAGCTTTTTTGGGTTAATATTTGCAGAGCTTTTTCTATCTTTTGTGTCTTTTTTGTCCTTTGAAGCACGGATAAATCCAAAAGCCATACCAAATATTGGCTTGTAATCATCAATCCCAAAATTTGATACCAAGTCAGGTAAATGAGATAATGATAATAAAAATTCTAAAATATGAGGAGTAACATGAGCAATAGAAATATGGGTCTGTAATTTCCAAAAAATTGAATTAATGAATTTTTTTATTGACATTGGTATCTGATAACAACAAACTGTTAAAGTATGAATGGTCAAAATACCAAAACTTTCAAAATTGTCAAGACTTCCAACCAAAGCATTGACAATTTGATCTTGATGCTCCTTTGAAAATTCACTTGAATAAATTACAAGATTTGCCAAAAATCTGATGATTGTCTTCTGTAGTAGAAGTTTATCTTCTTTAGTTATGTTCACCAAAATTTTAGAATTTAATTGATCGCACGCTTTTTCACGCAAAAATTTCAAATATTCGGACGAGTTTTCAAAAAGAGGGACATTTGATAATTGTGAAATTAACATAAACCAGCCCAAAATTAAAATGGACGAGTGTAATTTACCTTCTAAAATATCTCCAACAAAATCAAAATATTCATTAACATCAATAACACAAATGCTTTTATCTTCAGATGAGCTGCCTATAACTTTTATGCAATCTGACATTTTCATTGTTAAATCTTCCAGTATAAATTGCGAATAATTTTCATTTGCATGTTGGATTTTGGAAATCATGAGTCGAAGCGGTTCAGTACAATTAAATCCTCTCTCCCGCAAAAACCTTTCTTCATCATATAGGCTACTATACTCCCTCTTGGAATAATGAAAATATATGAACCCCGATTCAGAAGCACGAATTCTTGAAAAAAAATCAAATGAAATAAAAAGAATATAGAATAATATAGACCCGTCTTCTGTTTCATAGAAAGATTCATTGTCACTCAATCCTTTCTCAAGAAAATAGCCTATAAACTTTAAAATGGAAATCAAACAAGTAAAAACGCTACTTGCCTTCATAGCACTATCAGTTGTTATTATATTCTCCTCACCTTCAATAGAAAAGTTTCTGATTGATGCCTTGACAAAAAAATTCATGAGAAATTTTGTCAATTTCAACAAGTTAGCAGCAGGGATGAAATCATTTATTGTAGTGTCAACCTCAACAGGTTCGTCAGAACACAAGTATATGGCATTAAAATCAATGATATCTTTGAAAATGAATTGAAGTAATAGTTCATCGAAATAATAAATTTTCAGTGACGCTAATAAATCATTTAGACAATCCAATAGAAACTCAATAATCTCAGAATTTCTCTCTGTCTTGAAAAAAGACCTCTGTTCGCCATCAATACCAAACAAACATTGAATAATAGGCACCAAACTGTTATTATCTTCATGAAAATCAAAATGAAAATCAATCATTTTCCTGAGTGTTTTTAAAAACTCCAATTTAGTTTTGTCTACTGAGTTCGGCCTATCTTCTCTCAATAGAATAGATTTGGACCCCATTGCTGGGTTAAAAAGTTTCGCCATCAATTGTTTCATCAAATCTACATAGATCGAGTTATCATCCTCCATAAATCTATTACTTTTTTCAAAAGTCGTCAATAGTTCCAACCATTGCTTTGATGTTAATAAATCTGTCTTGTGCATCAAAAAATCTGTGAGATCAGCAGATTCTAACTTGATCCCACGCTTATAATCACTAGCATATGATTGAAGATAATTGATGATTTCTCGAAAATAGTGAATTAACTCAAGAAAATATAATTCTGCAGAACTAAGGTGATCTTCGAGATGGTTACCTTGCGATTTCTGAATCTCATCAATGTTCTTAAAATAAGGATTTCCATTCTTGAACAACTCTGGGAAAACGATAGATAGATCATCAGCAGTATCAAAAGTTGATTGATAGATTATATCTAGAATATCCAATAAAGAGTGATAAGAGGAGGCATCAAGATTAGCGTTAATTATTGAATTCATCAAGTCTTGATCAAGTCCAAGTTTCATTTGTGTTAGGTCAGTCATTGATAATCGATATCCAGGATCCATTGATATCCCATAAAAGAATAGATTAGCTGGTATATTTTGAAATATAGTTTCATCGCTGAAGAGGAATTCAATGAAATAAAGAATGTTTCTATTTGTGACAAGTAGGTCTTCTTTAATAATAGATGTGTTTTGTTCATTGAAGTTCAGACTTTCACTTTCAAGAGATGATGATTTTGGAATTTCTCCTCTATTGAGAAGAGTTGATGATAAAAGATGAATCCTTCTATACAAAGAATTGACTAACGATTGAAAGTTGTACGACAGCGAATCAAAAATGATACCTTGATTAGATATTCTTTTTTTGTTTTTTTTTTCAAAAGAGGTAATCATGCCTAAAATCCCTGACAAAACACTATTTGAAAATACAAATTCATTTATATTTTTGGAGGTTTCAATTTTTTTATCAACATTTGAATTCATTCCTAACAATGGCAAAAGCATCTCAATTCTCAGTGCGCTAGATCGCTTTTTTTTGTTTAAATATTCATAGTCAGAATCCAATGAATTTTGTTTATTCAACTCAGTCATAGATTTAAGAAATACGTCTTTATAGGACAATATTTGATTATCGCTCCGATCTCGCTTGTTTTCCAAGATATCAACTGCTCGACAATCTGAATCATCAAAATGCAAATGATCTTTAAAATCAAAACTCTCTATAAGCTCACACATGACAGTAAAAGTGAAATTAAAACAGTCCTCACTCCTTGTCAATAGTCTGAAGATTTTTTCAATTATTTTAGTATGTTCATCACTTTGATCATAGTAATAAAATAATAAAATTAGCACCCTCGGGAATACCGAGATTGGAATAAATGAGTATCCTAAAGCCGTATCAATAAAATTAAAGATTTCATTAATAAAGAAGCTTCTGTTATCGTAGTTTGGCATTGTTATGGCAAGTTTATACATGGAATTGATAGTGAGAGAAAGTACTTTATCATCGAAAAGATGGGAATTATCATTTCGCAAAACCACACAGATATTTTTTATGAAGGTCTCCAATATCATCATATTATTTTCGGATTGTAAAAACACTTCACATGAAAGCACATCAACAATAAATTGAGAAACTGATCTAGAGAACAGTAGCTCCACATTTATATTAAAACCCCCTATCTCTGAAGAAACTATACTATATGCATCACTTGAGCTTTCTTTTGTAGAAGGGATAGCTACTTTGTGAAACTCATCTAGGAATTGGGTATGGATTAGTTTATAAAAGCACTTCAAGAATGATTCGATATTATGATCTAATGTTGTAGGTTTGACTTTGCAAAAACATAAAACGTCGCTAAAATATCTGATCAGTATGCCTAATTGAGATAGATCATCATACTCGATACAAGTATATAATAAGTCTATGACTGCCTTCCTAAGTTTCTCGTAATTGCTATAAGAGTTTGAATCATTTTCAATTTGATGAAGAATTTTTCTGGTAGGTATCCAAGTTTCAAGAATAGAAGAGATAGACCGATTTTCAATAGAATTCTTGAGCTGTAATAAGATCTCCAATTTTCGATGATTATCAGCATCTTTTAATTCATCGAGTAGCTTAGGTTGTTCATCTGAGCCACCAACAACAGTAGGAGTTACTACAAAACGTTTTCCTTGACGGGACAGCCCATGACTTTTCTTCAGGGATTTCCTGAAAATTGACAAAAAATTATACGAAGCATTTTGACTTTTTGATTTGCTCTTGGATGACATTTTTGTGTAAATTAAGTGTGAAGCTTTGGGACAAGCTGGGGAAAAAAAAAAATTCGTAGAGTATGCTTATACCATCAAATCAGGAAAAGAAAAAAAAAAAAAAAAAAAAAAGAACAAGTATAATAAACGAAGACCGATTTTATGTATTAATGATGCTTTGTCTCTCGAAAGATTCTTCATCAACTCATCGGCTGCTTTGTTTGTAGCTTTTTATAAAACCTCTAGCTTGAAAGTTACGGTTCTATGGCGCCGCTCCTATTATGTGCCCTGTCTTCTTTTTTTTTTTTTTCAAGTTTTTCTTTGATGCGGATCTTTGACAGGCTTTTTTTCACAATACTTCTATTATGGAAAAATATGTATATATATGCATTATAAAAAGTAAAAAAAAAAGTAAAAAAAAAAGTAGTGAAAAAATATAATAATCATGATATCGTGCCTTAAAAATAATAGAAAACAGAATAAATAACAAAATGATGATGGCTTAAACATAAAAGAAAAACAAATAATAATGACGGAAAAACAACAAAACAAATCAACCTGTGCTAAAGAAAAACAAAATGGAACTTAAAAGTTCCTGAAACAGAATCTAGAATCATATTTAATATTAACAAATCTTCAAACTTTCAACAACAAGAATCATATCAATGGGAGTTAGGTACAGTTTCTGTCCTTTTCTTTCTGTTCATATATTGTACAAATCTCCAACGTTCCACGAAAGTTTTTCTTGCGTAATATCTTCTCTTTTTAGCGATACTCTTGTCTAAGTCTTTCAAAAGTAAGTGGCGTTCCAAAAATTCATTTAAACTTAAGCATGTACCTTCTTCAAATTGTGTATATAATGGAATCAACATCAATACTTTTGTGAAGGAAATACCCGGGTATTTGTTCACTGCCATATCCACAATAACTTCTTCCACAAATCTTTCTAATTGTAATCGACGACGTCTAACTTTTTCGACATCAATTGAGTTCAAAGATTTTTCCATCGCTGGATAATCGATGAAATAGTCATATGGATCATCACTATCAGCTTTAGTAAACCATGCTTCCGCAAGATTTTTGGTAGACAACCTTCCATCATATAATTTAAATGACAAAATACCATTCAAACTATGTAAAAACACATAAAATTTGTCAAGAGGTATATACCCAGTAGCATCAGTATCAAATTTCATCCAAGTTTGTTTAAATTTTCGAATTTCTTGTCTGGTAATCAATGAACATGGACCCGAACGATGGTAAACATAACTGAAATTCTCCACCACTAATGAAATAAACAAATTCAAGAAAATGAACATGGATATAACATTCCAAGTAATAAATAAAAGATGAGCATAGACAATGTTGCCACAATCACTATATTCAGAGTCAATTGTACAGTAAGGCTCAGCTAAATAATAATCATTCATAATACTATTCCAGCCTTCCCCGAAACTCATTTTGAAAAGCAAAAGTAAAGATTTTGTAACGGTTCTCACATTAATATTTCCTGAACCGTTTTGACCTATTTTTGTCAAACCAAAGATTTGATTTAAAGCAATTGCATAAACCAAAAATAAAATGAGCCAAGTGTAGAGCAAAGACAATAATGAAGGTAAACTTGCTGAAGCAAATTTCAATAATAAACTCAATCTACTACTTCTTTGAATAATAAAAGTCATTATTAATAAAGCAAAAGCCTTAGCAATATTTGGAATAATATTCTCATCAGTTGATGTAGACAACATCACAATTTGAAAAACCACGCACAAACTTGAAACAACAAGTTGATACAAATCCCATTTGTTTTTAAGAGAGTTAAAACCTTTGACAAATTGTCTCAAAAAGCTATTAACAAAGAAAAAAAATGAGGTGATTAAAATCACAATATTTCGAAATAAATCAAGTTTCTTTGAATTATTAGCTCCTTCCATTAATAAAGCAACTAGTTGAATGGCCAAAAAAGAATCATAAACTATTAGCCAATACATGTTTTTTTCTATTACTATATGGTAAAAAAAGAGTTTCAACCGACCAAGATCTTCTTTTCTAGGCCTTTTAGTTGGCCTCACTTGACTTAATAATTTTCGAACTTCATTCCATGACCTTTGTTCATTTGTTAAATATGCACTTCCTGATGTTCTACCATAATTACTTATAATAACAGAAACAAAAAGAGTCAAAATGAAAATCATGGTCAAGAACATATATATCACCAAAAATATTGCGTTGTAAGGTTGTGCATAATTGGAAGGTGGGGTACCTTTACCAGTGCTTTGAGTCACATATTGCAAAAGATCAACCCAACCTTCAAGGGAAGATATTTGAAAAAGTGAAGAAAATGAGTGAGGAAAGCTATCAAAGTAAAGATATGGAGGCTCATATGCCCTTGGAGCAACAACGTCCCAATCAAATGCTTGAGAATAATATTCACCATAACATTCGTCAATAGTTGAAGATCCATCATTACAAGAACTTAATCTTCCATTAAAAATATTCAATCCCCAAACAGAAAAAGGAAATAATAAGCAGAATGACACTGCTGCAGCACCCAAAATCTTACCAAACCCAGCAATAATAATTCTATGAAAAGTCTTTTTAGCAGTATCACTCAAAGTTAAAAGTCTTAAAGCTCTGAATGCTTTAAAACCTTTAACAATACGTGAAGCATCAGCATCACCTTTCAAAGTTAAAATAACATCAATCCAAAGAGTAACCAAAACTACTAAATCAATAACATTCCATGATGAGCGTAAGACAGCATTAGGAGTGAAAAAAACACCATCTGCAATAATTTTTATAACTGCTTCAAACAAAAAAAGCAAAGCAAAGGCCAAGTCAGAATACATAGTCCAAAACCAAACCTTGTCTTCTTTGTTATGGGCTTGCACGTATAATGGAGTTGCATAACATGCCAAAACCACAACTCCAACAGTTCCAATAAGCATTATAATGTTGAACATTTCTGCTAATCTTCTTTCTGGAGGTCTTCCACCAATTCTTTCTCCAACACTTGGATTAACAAACATTTGGCAAAATCTTCGAAGTCTATTCTCTGGTGCAAAAACATACAAAACAGTATTAAAGCTAGGATTTTCTTTCAAATAAGTATTTTGACGAGCTTGCATAATTTTATCTTCCATTAAAATATTTTTGGCCAAAACGTTTGGATTGATGGTATTCTCAATATCTTCTTGTCTTTTAGCATAAAAAGGATTTTTTGTATAAAAAGCTGTAGATTTATTCCAAAGAGCAACAATTTTTTTAACAAATGGAAGCCTATAAACAGGTTGGTTATTTTTTTCCATTTGGACTAACTCATTTTGAACTACTTCATCTTCCAAAAAAGAATCAACAATGGCACCTGTCATCAATAATTGAAATAATCTAGTAACATCGTAACTTCTCCGTTTGGCAATATCTACGTCTTTTCCTTTTTTATTCAATTTAAAATGGCTTTTCACATTTCCCAAAAAAATTTCTTCTTTCCGGTACAATTCTGTAGCTAAATTTCGAATAAATGCTCTAACTTGTTGTCTTTTTTTTTCATTCTCAGAGACTTCTAAATTCTCTGCAATAATAGCAATGAAAATATTCAACAATATACTATTAGAAAAAATAAACCATCCTATCAAAATAAGGGAACCAACGGCTCTACTGAACGCGGAGGTACCATACTGCTGAACAAGATAAAGAATTTGTGTCCAATTTTCAGTAGTTGTAATAACATAAAGCCCAAGAAATGTGTTTGGTAATGTATTTAATGAAAATTCATAACTATTTGCCACCATCTCTTCATGACTGATCACTCCTTCAAAATAAAACGTGGTGATGACACTGTATAGAAATAATGATAAAAAGTAGAATAAAGTCAAATCACAAATAGTTCTAACATTACCAATAACATCAAGCCATAATTCTCGAACAAATTTCACTACTATTACAACACGATAAAATCTTGCAATTTGAAACACTGTCAACCAATAATAAGCTTGGCCCAATTGACGACGAATATAAGGAATTGTGATGACCGAGGTACATATAGCTAAAAATAAATCAAATTGATTTCTTTTAAAACAAAAGAAATATCTCCAATGAGGAAGATAAAAAAAAAACCTCATTAAAATCTCAAGCGAAAGTAAATGAGTTAGAATCAACCCAATGAAATTAATATTATTCAAAGTTGCATTATCTGAATTTGCACTTCTAAAAGCTTGAGCAATCATATCTGCCGATATTATAGCAACCCAAACGATTTCAAATTTATTGTAAGTCTCAATTCTCTGCTTAATTCTAGATGGTAGCCCTTTTTTCCTTAATTCAGTTAAGAATAATATGTCAAATAAACTGGTATAACCTTTTGTTTCCAGTTTTTTTTGCATTTCTGAAGTTATATTGAAAGAAGAAACAATTACCGCCACGAAAATATTCATTAACCAAATAGACATTAAAAAAATTGTTATAATGAAAAAAATCGAAGCTGCCATATTTTCTGAGTCCATAGTATAATACATCAAATCAGTAAAAGTATTCATAGACATCACAACATAAACCAATTCCAAAGATTGCAAAATATTATCAAAACTCACGGTATTTTCATATGGATTTAAATCTGAAATACATTGAGAATATCTCGGGCAATAATAACCTTTAATAATATTTGAAGATCGACCATCACTAAAAACATATGGTGTGGGTTCGCCGGTATCGATATCTAGATAAGCCCCGCAAAATTGAAAATCGTCAGTATTGACATAAGTGTTGTTTGGATCAGTAGGATCAATATAGACACATTGACGTTTAAATGAAGATTTGAAGGTCTGGACACCGGCAATAGAAAGTAAAATCCAGAAATATAATATAAACAAACAAATGTTACCCAACTGAGGTAAAGCATGGTCTAAAGAGCTTATAATTGTGAATGTACCTTCTGTTAATCTAGTCAATCTGAAAATCCTAATACATGACAAGGATTTGAAGATAAGTAAATGGGATTTTGATTTAGAATTTGAGATGTCTAATGCAAAAGAAATCCAATACCCAATACAAGATACCAAATCGATAATATTCCAATTATTTCGAAGAAAAGGATCTTTTAAATTATCAAGCTCAGATTTCGGTAATACAATACTGGGCTTCATTGTGAAGCTATGTTTCAATTTTGATTTTTGGGCATTTTTTTTTTCAAATTGATTTTTACTTTGAAACAATTTGCTAATATTATCAATAAGTATATCTAAGGCAACCTCTTTTCGTTCCAAATTGAATTCCTTATAAAAATCTTTATTATCATATAACCCATAACTTATCACTTTAGCCAAGATTTCGAAGGTGAAAATCAGATTAATCGCCAAGTTTAGAAGGTCAATCCAATCCATATGATGGGTGAAAAAATATGGGTTGGTCAAAGGTGGGTTCCAAGATTGATAAGTCAAAATCACTGCATGAAGAACATACAATAGCAAAACAAAAGTATCGGGTATCCTGTTCAAAATTCTGGCCAACTTCAATCGCAAAGAATGATAAGGACCAAATATTTTCAACGATTTTCCATAAAGTCCCATCTTTTTATTATAAATGGGCGATGTGAATTCGTTTTCATAAATGACTGATTCTTCAAAATAATTCGAGTTTTTATAACTAGAAGCATGAGAATGTATTGTTGTTATTGCAATATCCGAGTCAAATCGAAAATTAGGAGGTTTATCAGAAATCGGTGATCTTAAAACTCCATTATTTTCAATCATTGGAACTGGAATAGTTTCAGTTGCAATACTTGGCCTTCTACTTGATGACTCTACTAAAGAAAGATTTGATCTTGTCAAAAATTCACTGTTATTATTGTCATTAACAAAATCAACTTTTGAAGTTTTAGTTATATCACTTCCACCATTTTCATCATTTAAGATTGAAACATTTTGGTTTATCGTGGAAAGTCTTTTTTGATTAATATCCATCTCATCCCCATGAACAATTCTTGAAGTGAACTTGGTCACTGCTGACGTCAAACGTCTCTTCAATTCACTATTACCCGAAACTATACTTTGAGAACTAGTATTTGAATGCATGTGTGGTGATAATCGACCTTCTTCTAACCTATTGTTTACGAAATATGAATCACGGGATTTATTCATACTTGATAATCGTGGAGACAAATAAACAATACTTGGATCATTCTTAGGTGCTTTGACTGGCAAATTGTTTAATTTTATTGCGCCTTTGGGTTGATCATTTGAATCCTCATTATCATCATCATCATCATCATCATCATCATCATCATCATTATCATCATTAATCATATTACTATTGTGACTTTTATCATAATCTTCCACCACTATACTTTTCACTGGAGTACCAATTGACAGTATTGCATATTCAGAAGTCAAATTATTAGTAGACTTCTCTGATTGTTTATCATTTTGTAAAGGTAACCATAATCCACCTCTTGAAGAAGTTCCCAAGGCTTCTTTGATCTCATTATGAAGAGTTGGTATTCCATCATCAATCAAAACATCCATAATACGGGAATCTCGAACTTTTTGATCCTCTTTTGTGATTCCTTGTGGAGAAGACAAAGATCTTCGTATAAAATCACTTGGTGGAACCACTAAATTACCATTTTCATCTCTATCTACTATACTCAAATCCAGCTGTGATTCGAGCTCCAAAATTTCTTTGCTATTGGAATAACTTGGGTAATGCGAGTAAAAGAAACTTAATTCGTCATTATTTTCAAAAGATCTCGCACTATATGGACCATTGTCTTCATCTTCATCAACAAGTAACTTCTGCTTACCTTTTCCAGGTGATCCAGTTGATAATTTCGGCAAAGCTTGTAATCGGTCCAGCTTATCTGAAAAAACTCTTTCTTTGGTATGAACTTGTGTCCATGATGTTTCAAATGGATTTGTCACTTTGAATGGATCATCATCAGATATTATACTTAATTTATCATTATCATTAATGCTATTATCATCACTGTCACTATTTGTTGATCTGTGGAACCTGCGAGTTTTAAGATCTGAATTGGACGCATTTGAATAAGAAGTATTATGTGACATAGAATTCAACCTTTTTTTTAATAATTCAGGAGTAAAACTTATTACAATTCAACCAAATCCAATACACTTTAATAATAATTATTTCTTAAAAAAATTTGTTTATCTATTTTTTTTTCTTTTTTTTTTTATTTTTTTTATTTTTTTTATTTTTATTTTTTATTTTTTTTGTCACAAAATATCAATATACACTGACGTACTGCTATTTTTCAGAGCTCTAAAAATAAGTTCTCAAGATAATAAGGGTACCCGGTCGTGATGGATTAGTGGTATTTTAATCAAGAGTGTAAGTAGGTAAAAAGATTTACAATGCACTTGTTCAGCTAATAAATATATAGACAAAAAAAAAAAAAACATTAATCATCTTCTAATTTCAAATTCTTGTTTGAAAAGATTTATTCGTCTTTTCTATTCAATTAGTTTATCTAATAGATTTTGTGACTTTGCGAGAATGTGTAAGTACAGATCTGAGAAAAAAAAAATGAAACCAAAAATAATGAAGGATGCGAGATTCGAACTCGCGCGGGTGAATACCCAACAGATCTTAAGTCTGTCGCCTTAGACCGCTCGGCCAACCCTCCAATTAATGTCTAGATTTGAAAACAACACTTGCTATGTCTTGTCATTTTGAGCATGAAAAAAAAAAGTCAATTTTGCCGTTGATTTATGTTATTCAGCTAAAATTGATGCCCTTGTTAGGTTTCCCCCTCTATTTAGTATATAGTTTAGTTCATAAATTTACGAATCATTTGAATGTGAAAAATTTTGAGCTTACTTAAAAGTATGGGAAACTTTATTTGAATTAGACCATCAAGGACCAATTCATCCTATGCGTAATATAAGAGATCATGAATTTCAAAATCTTTTAAAACCCCCCAGCCCCTATGAATTATAGATCATTAAGATCTGAAATTTTTAATTGTGATTTTAAAAAAAAAAAGGAAGCAAAAAAGAACAGGAAAAAAAAAAAAAAAAAAAAGGTTTAAAAATTTCCACTATTTTTACTAAATTTTCATGATACACCTCCAAAGCATCAAAAGAAGTATTGGAAAAAATTAAATCAAATTACAAAAGAACATCCAGTTACAATGGAGAGCGCCTATCTTATGGGACTTGAATTATTCAAATACACTAATAGTCCTCGCAAATATTACAACTTTCCTTCGGAAAATTACTCTGAGACACCTTCTCAGACAAAAATAGGCTACATTTACCACTAATATGTTCCATATCAAACCTCAAATCAGCTAAGGAGTCAAACAAACATATGTATGTAGTTAATTTGGAATAACTTAATTATATTGGTTTATGAAAATATAACAATAATTGAAACAGACCATTTTATGTATTGTGTTGAGAGATTCAATATAGAACGAAGGAAAAATGAAAGCTTGGGTACTAAATCAATCCCTGAAATTATTTTTCTTATTTTAGCGGTCATTTAAATGCTTACAACAGTTGAAGAAATCTTCATGTTTAACAGAAGATAAGACAAGCTATTACATATTGAAGTAAAATGTAAGTTTTCACTTGTAAAATTTCAAGATAATTTTATATTTATTCAAAAAAAAAAGAATCACGATTGGCATATGATATGATAATAAATAAATAAAACACCATCTTCTGGATGATCTTTGTTTGAAATTTTGCTACTCTTCAATTTTTTTTTTTCTTTTTCTTTTTCTTTTAAATCACAAGAAGCCAGAATTGCTTGACACCATCTATCCGAGAAAGGTCCAATGATCCAACTTTTGTACCTACTCTCGAAAACTTTAACGATATTCAAGATATCTTGACTATCTATAAAAGAATACATCTTGTTACTGACCCAACCATCTTCTTTTTGATTTGAAAATTCTTCTGGAATAGTGGTTGTTTGGCAAGGATCTGTCAATATTATAAAATGTTGTTTAATTGGCTCGTCTGTGCCTTCTGTCCAAATAAAGCACACTTTGACACAAATTGACATTGTGTTTATAATACTATATTCTTTTCCAGTTGGTTATTGTACTGATCAAAAGAAAAATGAGTATAAAGTGGCAATTATGATTGAATGTTTTTTATTAAAATAATTTATCAGTTTTTTTTGTTGAAATTTAATTTGTAATTACTAGTTTTACAGACAGAGAACAATTTATGTTGTTTTAAAATTTTTGTTGTTTTAAATTAACTATATTCAATACTTTGAGAGTTTAATAACTATGGATTTTATTAGCAAATGAGAGAATCATTTAAAAGTTCAAATATTCTCCAAATAAACAACAAAATATGAAGAAAGGAAAACCAAACTTTTTAATGTAGAGGTTGTTTATATGAGAGGTGAAAGTATGGAAAATGTGATTACTAATATATGACAAAGCTTTTTTTTTTTTTTTTTTTTTTTTTCCCTCTCTCTTTCTCTCTCTCTTATCTCATCTCATCGCATCGCAAGTTACTCCTGTCACTTTTCTTTGTTGTTTTTGCCGATATAGAAAAAAAAAAAAAAGGTCTTTACAGTTTTAGTTTCGATTACTGTAATATATACTCAATTAAGGGAAATGAAAAACAAAGACAATCATGGTGTATAATAATTGATATTTATTGTGTATCGATTACTTAAATGACTTTTTTCTATTTTTTCTATTTTTCTTTTTGGGGTTCAAGAAAATTTTTCTTTTTTTTTTTAAAAGAATCTTCGGGGCGGTTACTTGGCAATAGGTGCAACACCCCCACCACCACCAAACCCGAATTTCAATTAAATTAAAAAAGACATGCATCACAAGCCCACTCACTTTCTTCAAAAAAAAAAAATAAAAAAAAATAAAAAAAAAAACAAAAAACAAACAGACTTGGATTGTTTTTCCACTATAATAATTTTTAATGAAACTTGGAAATTTATTCAAATTAAAACCCACTTTATTATTAATAATAGTATTATTATTATTATTATTATTATTATTATTATTATTATTATTTTTTTTTCATTTGAAAGTTATTGTCTACCATCACCAAATATATTTTGATTTTTTAATCACAAAGCATGTTGTATTTTTCCGTTTTTGTTGTTGGGCATTATTTTTGGAGCAGCAGAAAATGCCCTTTGTGTGGGAAATTGAGGGTTATCAATAATAGTAATGTATATGTAAGTTAAACAATGTGTTAGTCACGTATGTGATAACAACAATTATAAAAAAAAAAAAAAAATATTATTTTTTTAATTGATTTACATGAAGAAAAAAAGATAGAATAAAGTATACTTATATTATATAATATATTTATATATACTATATATGAAATAAAACTAAAATTTA